>MU751669.1:0-14287 GCA_026770625.1 Nicotiana glauca
TGTTCTTTTCTTTCTTTAATTAATTAAAAAACCTAAACTAAATTCCTAAATTAATTCAAATTGTAAAATTAAGCTTATTATTTAACTATGTAAAAATGATCATTTTTTTTAATTTTTTCATTAATAGCACAATTAGCTCAATGTAATTAATTTCTAAATGCAAATTAAACCTAAGGTGGCATGCAATTAAAATGTGATATTTTTATATGATTTTTTAATTCATGATGATTTTTTTTTAAAATGTTTGAAATGTAACTAAATAAAGAAAAAACACCTAAAAATCAATTAAAATTATTTTCGTCTATTTTTTAAGAGTTATTTTCGTACAGGGCAAAAATCACGTGCTTACATTAAGGATAAAGAAAATCCAAAACAGGGCGACTTGCTAGAAGGAAGAAGGAAAAGAGACTTATCTGAGTGGAACAGTTGGTACCATTAATCATGTCATGCATTTCAGATTAACCGGCCCAATCTGTCCAACCAATCAACTTTCAGTTGCCATACCTTGTTGCCCCAGAATTCCACAACCTGATTTCTTCACCCAAACCTTGACCTTGTTCATCCTGTGGTCCCCTGAAAGGTTTTCACCAACAGACCTCTCTTATTTGTTCATCTCTCAACTCACTTTCGCCTTAAGGTGCCCGTGCGGGTTTTCACCAATAAGACTCTCTCATTTTTCATTTCTCTCGGCTCCCGTCGCCTTACGGTGCCCGTGCGAGTTTTCACCATAAGACTCTCTCATTTTATTTCTCTCAGCTCTCGTCGCCTTATAGTGCCCGTGAGGGTTTTCACCAATAAGACTCTCTCATTTTCATTATTTTCCTACTTGGACCAGAGTGTTGCCCCTGAAATGAACACCTCTACTTGGTCGACTTGGCATCTCTCGAAGATTGATCAGAAGGTCTCTCTTTGGACCGTAATGGGGGCTTTTGGATAGGGTTAGAAAGAAAGGGTATCAAAAGGCTCAAAAAAATTTAGATTGGTTCAAAATTATATCTTTCGGAATTAGATTTCTTACAACAATCGCAACTTCTGCCCCAGTTCCTTGCTTGGGGACTTTTGGATTTTTGCTTTGATGGGACCGAATCGTGAGGCTACCTACGTATCTTTAAAAGGAATCAGGTCAAACGTAGTTCATGTCATAGAAATTACTTTGTTGTTGTGATTTTTCTTTTTTTTTTCTTTCTCTTTCTCTTCTTTTCTTTTCTTTCTTCCTTTTCTCTTTTTGTTGTTTTGTTGTTTTTATATTTTTCTCTTTCTTCTCATTTTCTTCTTTTTTTTCTTTTCTTCTTCCTTTTTTCTTCTCTCTCTTTTCATTCTTTTTCTTTTCTCTTTTTTCTTTACTTATCTTTCATTCTTGTGTTTCTGATCTTTGCTGATGATTCCGAAAGAGGGGTATGAAATAAAATAAATAAGGCTTAAAGGGGTAACGACGGATAAAGTGTTTAGATAGCAGAACAAAATGCCTTTATCATTCCAATCTTCAAAAAATGCCAAGTACAAACAAATACAATTAAACAAAAGAAAATCATAGATAATATCTCTTGACCGCATCGGAATTGATGGCCATTTCTATGCACTTTCCTTCTATATATGTTAAATACAAAGTACCATTTGACAACACTCTCGTTACGATGAATGGCCCCTGCCAATTCGGGGCGAACTTGCCTTTGGCCTCAGCCTGATGTAGAAGAATAGGTCTCAAAACTTGCTGACCCTCTTCGAAGTGACGTGGACGCACCTTCTTATAATATGCTATTGCCATTCTTTGTTGATACAATTGGCCATGACACACTGCTGCCAATATTTTCTCATCGATCAAACTCAATTGCTCCAGGCGGGTTTTGACCCATTCATCATCATCAACTTCGGCTTCTGCGACAATTCGAACGGATGGGATTTCCACTTCTGCATGTATCACTGCTTCGGTACCATATACTAACAAATAAGGAGTCGCCCTTACTGAAGTACAAACAGTAGTGCGATAACCCAGCAATGCAAATGATAGCTTTTCATGCCACTGTCTAGAACCCTCCACCATTTTTCGGAGTATCTTATTTATATTCATGTTGGCCGCCTCAACTGCGCCGTTTGCCTTGGGGCAGTAAGGGATGGAATTGCGATGTGCAATCTTGAACTGCTGACATACCTCGTTCATCAAATGACTTTTGAGATTAGCCCCATTATCTGTAATGATCACCTTTGGTATCCCAAACCGATAAATGATATTTGAGTGCACAAAATCAACCACCTTTCTTGGTCACAGACTTGAACGTTTTGGCCTCAACCCACTTGGTGAAATAGTCAATGGCCACCAGAATGAACCTGTGCCCATTTGATGTTGCTGGCTCAATTGGCCCAATGACATCCATGCCCCACGTGACAAAAGGCCATGGTAAAGACATTGTGTGCTATTCCGAAGGTGGAGAGTGAATCAAATCTCCATGCACTTGACACTGATGACACTTATGCACAAAACTGGTACAATCTCGCTCCATAGTAAGCCAGAAATAGCCTGCTCGGAGAATCTTCTTTGCTAACACGTACCCACTCATATGCGGTCCACAGACTCTGGAATGGACTTCGGTCATGATAGTTGTGTCCTGTCTCGCATCTATGCATCTTAACAAACCAAGATCTGGAGTTCTTTTGTATAATACCCCTCCATTGAAGAAAAATCCACTTGCCAACCATTGAATTGTTCTCTTTTGATCACTTGTGGCCTGTACTAGATACATTCCCATTCTGATGTATTTTATGATATCGAGGAACCACGACTCACCATCAAGTTCTTCTTCCACCGTATTACAATAAGCATGCTGATCGCGGACATGAATCTGCAAAAGGGTCCACATAAGCCTTATCTGAATGATGCAACATTGATGCCAAAGTAGCCAAAGCATCGGCAAACTCATTGTGAATCCTTGGAATGTGCTTGAATTCTATTGATTGAAACTGTTGAGAAAGATCATGCAAACATTGTTGGTACAGTATAAGCTTCAAATCTAGTGTTTCCCATTCCCCTTGAATATGATGTACCAGAAGGTTCGAGTCCCTCATGACCAAGACTTCCTGGCCACCCATGTCTACATCCAACCTCAAACCCAAGATACATGCCTCACATTCAGCCATGTTATTAGTACAATAGACATGAAGCTGAGACGTAACATGGTAGTGTTGCTCTGTTTCAGAAATAAGTACTGCTCCTATCCCAATGACTTTCATGTTGGCAGCCCCATCAAAGAAAAGTTTCCATCCTATCTTTTCGACTTATTCGAACTTATCAACATGTATCACCTCTTCATCAGGGAAGTATGTCTTTAAAGGTTCATATTCTTCATCTACCGGATTCTCAGCCAAATGGTTAGCTAATGCCTGAGCTTTCATCGCAGTCCGAGTCACATAGACAATGTCAAATTTGGTGAGAAAGATCAACCACTTTGCGAGCCTCCCTGTGGGCATAGGCTTCTGAAAGATATACTTCAACAGATCCAAGCGAGAGATGAGGTAAGTAGTATAAGATGATAAATGATGTTTCAACTTTTGTGCTACCCAAGTTAGGGCGCAACACGTCCTCTCAAGCTAAGTATACTTAACCTCGTAAGATGTGAACTTCTCGCTAAGATAATATATGGCCTGCTCTTTCCTTCCAGTGATGTCATGCTGACCCAACACACAACCAATCAAATTGTCCAGAACCGCCAGATACAGAATCAAAGGCCTTCCTAGCTCCGGTGGGACCAACACCGGTGGGTTTGAAAAATACCCCTTTATCTTATCAAATGCTTCTTGACACTCATCTGTCCACTTGACCGCAACATCCTTCTTCAACAACTTGAAGATAGGCTCACACGTTGTTGTAAGTTGAGGAATAACCCTGTTGATGTAATTCAACCTCCCTAACAAAATCATCACCTTGGTCTTGTTCCTTGGAGGTGGAAATTCTTGGATAGATTTGATTTTAGATGGGTCCAATTCAATACCTCGACGACTGACTACGAATCCCAACAACTTTCCAGATGGAACACCGAAAGCACACTTTGCAGGATTGAGCTTAAGATTGTACCTGCAAAGCCTTTGAAAGAACTTTCTCAGATCTCTGACGTGGTCATACTACTTCCTGGACTTTACAATTACATCATCCACATAGACCTCGATCTCTCTGTGTATCATGGTTTTCATTGCCCTCATGTAGGTTGCCCCAGTATTTTTCAAACCAAATGGCATGACCCTATAGCAGTATGTCCCCCGTGGCGTGATGAATGCCGCCTTTTCTGTATCTTTCTCATCCATTAAGATCTGGTGATAACCCGTATAACAATCCATAAAAGAACCAATCTCATGTTTTCCACAATTATCAATCAATATGTGGATGTTTGGCAGTGGGAAGTTATCCTTTGGACTCGCCTTGTTGAGATCACAGTAATCAACTCACACCCTGATCTTTCCATCCTTCTTTGGCACAGGCACAACGTTGGCTAACCAAGTGGCATACCGCGTGAACCAAATGACCTTTGCATCAAACTGCTTGGTGACCTCTTGTTTGATATTCACACTCATATCAATTTTAAATTTCTTCAGCTTCTGCTTGATAGGGGGAATATCGGGTCAGTGGGCAGTTTGTGAACCACAAAGTAAGTGCTTAGACCCGGCATGTCATCATATTACCATGCAAAAACATCTTTGTATTCCAACAATGCTTTAATTATCTACTCTGTGAGTTGCGGTTCAAGATGGACACTTATTTTGGTTTTCCAGACATTATCTTGATTCCCTAAGTTGATTGCCTCTGTATCACTCAGGTTAGGTTTGGGTTTTTCTTCAAAATGACTTAACTCTTTACTAATCTCTTCCAAGGCCTCATCATCATCATATTCCAATTCGTCATCACACTCAATTTCTTGTATTATTATTTCAGAATTAGATTGGCTTTTAAGACTCGGCCGAAGATTCCTCATGCATGTCATGTCATTGAAACCAGCATAAAAAGAACTGTACAAGAAAGAAAAGGAAAACATAAATAAAACTATCAGGAATGAAAAAGAAGGGAAATTGCATTTCATTGAAATTTAAAGATTACAAGGTTTAACACATCCAAATGGACAAAACATAGAATCTGAATTACAACCCTGGAATAATCTAAATTAAAGAAAAATCAAAGCCAACTACCAAAACTCCCTCCGAGTAAGAAGAGGAGTAGCTTCCCAATTGTTGATCTTTGCGCTGGACCCCACAAATTGCACGTCTGCCTTGCTTGATCCCTCTCCAGCTTCCACCAAATTCACATCGTCGAACAACTTTTCAAACCTTTCAAGAAACTCCTTATCAGGACCAACCATAGAACCGGGAACTATTGTTACTAGGCATTTCTTTGTACCAGGCCTGATAAAGGATCGGGAGAGACGTGGCACAGGATTTGGAAGAACCTATGCCCTCTGTTTCAACTTTCTAGCTCGCCTTATGTCTGCAGCTGTAGACTTGAACCCCAAACCAAAGGTATCCAAGTTCTTGGGAAGAGGCACTGGCTGTACAATGCCTTGCAGAGAAGCACCCAAACTCTTGCCAGGTACAAACCATTCTTCAACATTTCGGAGGATACCATGACTGATGCTGTGTAAAGCCCCGTAAAATTTTGTGCTCAAAACCTAGTAGCTCATAGTGCCAAGATCCGAATATGTGTTAGGAATGTGTAGAATTCTTCGCGGCGAGCTTGCGAACCGCGGTTAGGACCCTTTTTTACTAATTTTGCACTAAAAAATCAAGAATCAAAATTTTCCAGGAATTGTCATTATGCGGTCCAGAATGCTGTCGCAGATCAGGTATGCGGACCGTATTTCTACTGCAGAGTTAACCAGTGAGTTAGTCAAATTAAATTTGAAAATGCGATTTATTATGCGATCGCATAATCAATATGCGGACCGCATAATTATCGCATAAATTCCTCAAGGATCTATGAAGGTCAATTATGCGGTACATTATGCGACCGCAGAACAGGAATGCGGACCGTATTTTTGTCGAAAACCCAGGCAGAGAAGTCAGATTTTAGGAGAACTTCTGCGGTCCATTATGCGGACCGCATTTCCACTCTGCGATCGCAGAGTGCAACCGCAAACTCGACTCAGCTCCAAATTTTCTAATTTTTCAACCCAATCTCTTCTTCAATAAAACACCCCAACCCTTCATTTTTAAACATTTTTCTGACAAAGCTAAAGAGAAGGGAGAGAGGGTTCTTGAGAGAGAAAGTCTCATCTTCATCAATTTGATTTTCCAACGTCGCCCAGGCCCAGAAATTCTTGAGTATTATCTTCATCTCCATTCTTGCAGGTAATGTTCCCAACCCTTTTTCATTGATTTTCAAATTTAAATAAAAAAGGGGATTCTCATGAATTGATTCTTGAAAATGGAAGTTTAAACACTCATGCATATCTATTAAAACCTAAAATCTAGTAAGAGTAATTAGGTGGGAGTAAAGAATTGTATAAAGGAGGGTTGATAACCTAAATATATTCGAGTAGTGATTGTGAACTTTGATTCTAAGAAATATGTATTAATTTGTGCACTAGATTGACGTTGCTAGGCTTTTTGGTAAAGTTGGAAGTAGATATTAAAAAGGGAATTCGGCTCCAGGTATGTATGGCTAACCTTGATCCTTGTAGAATTGCCTTGTTTGGTGTACGAATGTTTGGTATGGGATATCTACGTGGCTTATTCATGAAAATTATTGTGATTGGTATGATTGTGATTGTTTTGAAATTCTTGTGATTGGTTTGATTGAGTGTTGTGGTTAAGTCTCCCGATATAATGGTGTAAGTAACTAGAAATAAACTAAATGCGTGATTGTGAAAGTGTTATATGGTAAGGGAGAAACGAATGATGGAATAAAATCGTGAATGATGCAACTGGAATAACTGTGATAACCACATCTATGGCTTATTGTGAGAAATTGTCGTTGTAATGTAAAACACATGTGGGTTGTTGGATATGAAGGAAAATAATATTGATGGTTGTGGAAATACTTGTAAATTGTTGTTGTTATTTCTTAAGAAGTGTTGTTGTTGAGCCTTGTGAATTATTGATTGTTGTTGTGTTGTTTGTGAATTGTCACTATACAGTGGGATCGGGTTGCGCGCCGCAACATGAAGTTATAAGGTGTGCGTTGTAGTGATAAGGGTGGCCGAGGTAATAAGGGTGGACGAGGTATTAAGGGTGGAAAAGTGATCGAAATCACTATTGAAATAAAGATTTGAGCAAATTATGAAATCATTGGTGTGGAATTGTGGAAGGTGGAAAATAGGAGAGATTGAAAACTTGTTTGGCTTGATTGTTCCTTTCCTTGTGCATTTGATTGTTGTTTCTATTATTGTTACCTACATGTATATGGCTTGAGTTTATTTGGAGCAAGTTTGTTCATACATACCAGTACAATTCAAGTGTACTGACGTCCCTTTTGCTGGGGGCGCTACATTCGTGTTATGATTATAGGTGGATCCATAGTAGGTACTCCAGTCCACCGATCGTAGCTCTTCATCACTTTCCGTCAGCTAAATTAGTGAGCCCCTTTTTTTTCGGGGGCCTACGTGGCACATGCCGTTTCTGTTTTGGGATCTCGTTTTGGTATTTATATAAGGTATAACCGGAGCCTTGTTACCGACAAGTACTATATCATCCCTTTTTCATGTTTAGAGGATCCGTAGACAGAAAATGTGGGTCATGAACTTATGTAATATGTATCTTGCACGTTGGGTTATGTAAAGTGTAAACCACACTAAGAATCATGTACCATATGTATGTTTTGTAATAAAAAGGTATTTTGTTTGTGAATGGTTATTTCTCTTGGCTAATAAGTAATGAAAATGTAGGGTAACACGTGGGGTAGGAGAGGCACTCAGGTCCGCTTGACTGGGGCTACCCGGTCGAGCGTCTGTCATGTCCCTCGGATTCGGAGTGTGACATGCTGCTGCCACTTTCGGAACTGGAACACATTCTCCTTTTGGGATTTTCTCGACTGACACTGTGTCAAAAACCTGATAGACCCATGGCCCCTTATCGTCTTCAACTTCGATGAAAGGTATAATGATATCATTCTGGGCACACAAACTATTCTCGCCGTGCACCACAATTTCTTGTCTGTCCCATTCAAATTTAACCATCTGGTGCAGGATAGATGGCACTGCCTTGATGACATGAATCCAGGGTCGGCCTAGCAAAATATTGTAAGAAATCGCCACATCCAGCACCTGAAATTCCATAGTAAATTCAACTGGACCTATTGTCAGCTCTAGCACTATGTCCCGGACTGAATCTTTCCCTCCACTGTCGAACTCCCGAATGCAAATACTGTTCTTGTAAATTCTTTCATTGTCCACTTTCAATTTGTCTAGGGTGGAGAGAGGACAAATGTTTGTGCTGGACCCATTATCAATCAGTACCCGAGTAACCACGAAATCCTCGCACTTCACCGTAAGATAAAGGGCTCTATTATGCTCCGTACCCTCCATGGGTAATTCATCATCAGAAAAAGTGACTCTGTTTACCTGAAAAATCTTGTTCGCTATCTTTTCCAGATGGTTATAGAGATTTTGTCAGGAACGTGGGCCTCGTTCAAGATTTTCATCAATGCCCGACGGTGCTCGTCCGAATGGATTAACAATGAGATCTGAGCAGGGGTCTTCCTCAACTGCTCTACAATAAAATAGTCCTGCATTTTCATCTTCCTGAATAACTCTTCTGCTTCCTCTTTAGTCACATCTTTCTTCACTAGCACTGTAACTCCTTAGGGGAAAAACATATCCCCAAGCGAGTCAATCCATGGGTCTCACAGACTTCTTCTATAACCTCTTTCCCTTTGTAAGTCACTGTCATTCGGCCATAATTCCAAGGGACGTCCTTGCTGTTGACTATTGGTTGCTGAGTTACTGATTTGATAATGACCGGCTCTGTGCGAGCACCTTCCGCAATTATAACAGGTTTGTTTGCTATCCGTTGTACCACCACTTTTGCTTTTCCCTGTTTCACTGCAACCCCACTATAGGAATCCTTCTTAACTAACACAACTAGTTTACTGTCTGTTCCTTTCAACCTGATCAACGACTCCATACTTTTTGACTTTTCACTCGGCTTGACTTCACTGGACCGGATCATCATTACGGTCTGCGAGGGCTTCTTCGGCTCTCCTCCTTTATGCACTATCTCAATCATATTGGTCTCATGGTGGGCCGGCAATGAATTCTAATTGATATTGGGCGCTTTCGAGGCTTGAACCTCGATCTGATGGGTATCAATGAGCTCTTGAATAGTTGTTTTCAATTGCCCACATTTCTCTGTATCATGCCCTGAAGCACCTGAACAATATTCACAACTTACTGAGTGGTCAAGATTTCTCTGGGGAGGATTTGGTAATTTAGGTTCAATCGAATTCAACATACCCAACTGTCTTAACCGGTCGAATAGACTAGTATATAATTCTCCCAATGGAGTGAAAGTCTTCTTCTTCTGCGGCCTCTCATTTATGAAGGCTTGGTTTGGTCGGAAACCTGTTCCAGAGGGTTTCTGTAAGCTCTTGGGGGTGGATAGGTATTTTGTGGGACTGGGTAGGTATTCTGTGGGGTTGGCGCACACCATTGTGTGTGGGCAGGAGGTTGAGTGTATGTTTGAGCGTGATTGACAGAAAAATGGGGATTTGGAGGTAGGTAGTAGTGTTGTGGTGGGCTATATTGAGGGGGTAAGTTTGGTGGTGGGGTCGAGGTTGGTTATAATAAGGTGATGGGCCCCTGGACCAAGCTCTTGACTCAATTGTTGCAACGTCCTCTTTCTTCTTCTTCCCCATTACACCCTCAATGTCGCTTTGAATGGCTTGGGTGGTTGCCTTAATTACTGAATAACTCATGATTTTGTTAGATTTGAGTCCTTCCTCTACCATGCTTCCCATTTTTACCACTTCATTAAAGGACTTTCCTACCACTGACACCAAATGACCGAAATAAGTAGGCTCCAAGGCCTGCAAGAAATAGTCAACCATTTCTCTCTCTTTCATCGGAGGGTCAACCCTCGCTGCTTTCTCTCTCCAATGGAATCCATATGCTCTAAAACTCCCCCCGGGATTTTTCTTAATTTTCGTCAATGACAGATGGTCTGGAACAATTTCAAGATTATACTGAAAATGGCAGGCAAATGCTTTGGCTAGATCGTCCCATGTGTACCACCGACCATGATCTTGTCGGGTGTACCATTCCAAAGATGAGCCACTTAAACTTTGACTGAAATACGCCATAAGTAATTTATAGCTCCCGCCTACTCCTCTCATCTTGATGTAAAAACCTCTCAGGTGTGCCACTGGATTGCCATGCCCGTCATACAAATATAACTTGGGCATCTTAAACCATGCTGGTAGTTAAATATCTGGGAACAGACAAAGATCTTTATATGCCACGCTTACTTGACCACCTAGCCCCTGCATATTCCTGAAAGATTGTTCCAAGCTCTTAACTTTCCTAATCATCTCCTTTTGCTAAGGATTCTTAGGTGACTTTCCAGTTTTTGTCGGGAGATCAAAATGAGGGGTGTAATAACATGGTTCTGGAGCTTTAAAGGTAGGTTATGGGGGGGGGGGGGTAGTAATGGTTGTCGTGGGTCTGGAACAGAGGCTTACTGGAAGATCGGTGTAATGCAGTAGGTGGAGGTGCCACAAAAACATGAGTGATTGGTGGAGGAGGGTATGTGACTTGTTTGGGTTGTGGAGCTGGTGATGTTTGGGAAGTGGTGCCATAGCATTGTTGGTAGGTGGTAAAGGCTAGAGATGAATTCACAGTAGGAGGCTACTGAGGTTGAGCCAATGGTGGGATATAAGCAGGGTTGGCGGGATATAAGCAGGGTTGGCTGGATAAACCGGTGGTGGATGCCCCTTTATCCAGGCCTGGTACATTTCAGCCATTTGCTGCTTCAGCTTGTGCATCTCTTCTTTCATTGCATTAACATCCAATTCTTCCACCTCTTTTGACGGGTCGACAATACGCGCCTCTAGTTCTTGGTTGGCCATGTTCAGCTTGTCCTCGTATCGTGTGTTGTAGGAGTGAGGTGCCAGACTGCCAATCAAGTAACCACCTGCCTGGACTCAACATCAACAACAATCTTGTTAGCGATTAGGGTTTTAATAGATTGGTAACCGCACATTCTGGGGCATGAATGCACCTAAGCAGTTAACCATTTCTATTATGCATTCGATCGGTTGCATGCGTCATCCCGACTTCTCTTATTTCCATTTGCAACTTCTTTTTCTTTTTCTTTTTCTTTTCTTTTATTTTTCTTTTTTTTTTCTCATTTCTCCCTCTTGTTTTGCCATTTTTTCCTTCTCTTGGTTTCTTATTTTCTCTCCTTTTCTTTTTTTCATCTCTTGTTTTCCCTCTCTTTTTCTGTTCCTATTTCTCATTTGGTTACTGTCAAATTCTATGGAGATTGCCTACATATCATGATCCCGCACGAATCAGACCAAGCATAGTTCGTGGGGATATAAATAAAAATTAAATAATAAAAACATTTTGGGATTTTTAATTTTTTTATAAAAAATAAATGCTTTGATTACAAAAACTGACAGACTAAAAAGAAACTAACAGACTCTAAAAATATGAAAATACAGACTTAAAGAACTAACAAACTCGAAACAAACTGATAGACTTCAACAGCAAGAAAGAACAGACTCAAGCAAAGATCACAAATACATTAATGCCTCGAATGTTCCTAGGGCCCGCGGGGCATTGTTTAGCCTCGCCACGGGCCTATCTGCAAGATCCCCTTGGACCTTTTCCAAATCACTCATTATTTGCTGGACACATGTCATCACTGCAGTGAAGAAAGTGGTGCGGGTCATATCCTCACATGCTTGGCATTTCACCATAATGCAATCCGCAATGGCCCTGACCTTCTCTCGGATCCTACCCTTTTCTTGCAATAAATGACCAATCTATCGGGCCCTAGCTTTCAAAGTTTGTACGGCTGCATGGTTCTGTTCTTCAAACTATTGCAGATCCCTTTCTAGTCGTGCTATCAAGGCATTAAAATGTTCCCTTTCGGCTTTGAAATCTCTTACCTGCTTGCCCATTTCATTTTCAAGGACCTTGACCTTTTTCTTTATACTCACCATCCCCTTGTCGTATTTCTCCTTCAGTTGTCGAACGAGACTGGCCCATTCCCCTACATCCTTAGCTAACTTGGCTTGAGCATTTGCTAGTTCCGCTTCGGTCTTTTGCAGACCATCCTCGAATTCACGCACCTTTTGGGTAAGGCTGTAGATGATCTTTTCATCTTTTCTGCTCCTGCCCGGATTTTCAAGTGCTATTTTCATTTTCCGGATTTTGGCTTGGAGAGCTTCATTCTCTTGGACCAACTTTCTTTTTTCACCTTCGGCTTCTTGTGCTTGGAGATAATTGTTGAATTCCATGTTTCTCAGCTTTTCTTTCAAAGCCTGAATCTCAGCTTGAGATACCCATGCTTCAAACCTTTCTGGCACGTTGTAATCCTTTACCCTCTCCTCATAACTGGTGATGAATTTATCTGGGCTTGATCCATAACTCATGAATCTGGTGTGATGGTGAAGATGCTCGATCAACCACAGTTGTAGAAGGATATCGCAACCTTCAAAGAATTGAGCTCCGGCTTTGCATAAAGTCAACGCTCGATAGATATCCGCTAGTACTAATGGAGCAAGTGTATGATCATCCTTGGGAGTGAGGATTTGTGCGATTCTAGCCATACGAATATCAACTATCCCTTTCTCATTTGGAAAAACCATGATACCCAATAATGCCACAATAAATGCAAACCGGCGATGAATTTGCCAACGGCCCTTGTCTTGCTTGTTACTCAACTCCTTTTCATGCATTTCGAAACCAGCAGAGTGCCCGAACCTGAAGTATAAGAAATGTAAAGCACAACACCCGTTGCTTACACGGTCTTTCTTCGTCTGTTTACTGATATTCAGGAGCTTAAAAAACTTGTGCACCGACGGAGCCCTCGAAAATATAAGTTGTTACTTCCTCAAATCCCGTCCAAACTCAATGTACCCAGCCATTTCCTCCAAAGTAGGGGTTATTTCAAAGTCTGAGAAACGAAAAACATTATGGACAGGGTTCCAGAAAGTTATCAGAGCCTTAATCAGATCGTCCTGTGGTTTAATCTCAAGGATGTTTATAAGGGCGCCTAACTTCTTTTTCACCCATTTCTGACCATCTTCATCTAGATCATTCCACCACATACGCAAGTGCACCCGAGCTTGCTCCATGACCACTTCTGGTGAACCTGGATAGTATTAATTTGTTCCTGTAGAAGGTTAATGTTAGGGTTGACTCTAGTGGACTCTTTTTGTAAAACAGGTTTCCAATTTTTATACGAAAAATCAAAGGACCATGATCCCTTCCTTATATGCCAATTTTAGCCAAATGGCTATTTTTTGCAAATGTGGCCTTTTCCATATTCCACACGAATTTTGAGGCCAGGGAGGACTATTTTATGACACTTCACAAACTTGTCCATTTGTTTACGAAAATAGCCCTTCGACAACTGAAAAATACTCCAAGGCTATCTCGGCAAGAACGATTTAAAACATTGCTGAAGCTGAATTGGCTTATTTTGACCAAAACTCCAAACTACATTTACTTGACCCCTGATTCTTTTTTTTCTTTTTTTTTTCAAAAATAAGGCCGAACCTTATGTAGGTTGCCTACGTATCCCACATCCAGTGAGAATCAGACCTACATAGTTCGGTCGGTTTTGACTCTTTTGAACTAACTCTTCTTTTGAAAAATTTTGGCAGAGTTTTGTCGACGCCCCCTTTTTGCCCCCTTCTAAAAGAAAGGAATCGGGTTTATGACATTATGGATAAAACAACTCTTATTCCCTTTTGAGGAATTGGGTTATGGAATTTGAAGAGTAGCCACCCAATGATTATAGTGCATTAGGACACTTCAAAGAAAAAGAAGAAGATTTGAAAGAAAACCAGAGTTTGGGTAAGGGCTTGAGATTATCTCAAGCAGAAGGTGTTAGGCATCCGTCAAGATCCACTAGTGTGGTTCTCGGCCATGCTTAATTGTGACTTTAAAGGAGTAGAAGAAAGCAAGGTTTACACATAATAGTTATAAATAAGTTTGAAACTTTGAAAAGAAAAGGGAAGAATAGACAGTCTTTAGAAAAGGAGTTGATGCAAAGAAATGAAAGCACTTAAGGAAAAGAAAAGAAAGGAGGTCCTAGGTTTAAATACAATATGGATCACATCAATGCAATACCCAGCAATCACTCC
>MU751672.1:6746-48956 GCA_026770625.1 Nicotiana glauca
TAAATTTCGAAATTGTTATTACTTCCGCAATGTGTTAGGCTTACCTGGTCGCGAAGACTAGGTGCCGTCATGATGTGTTCACAATTGGTGAACTAGGGTCGTGACACGCTCGAAGTTACAGACCCAAAAGAGCAGCAACTATTCCATTCAACAAAGATCACCACAAAGTGTCGCCGAGCGGGCAGACCCGGATCCAGCTCCATGGGAGGAAGGAAATTGGGCAAAATAGAGTCGGCGAGCCGTGGAGCATCGTCACGACTGTAAAAGGATGGCGGTACCCCACAAAGATTCATAGAATGTAGAGTGCAAGTGCCCATCACCAGAAAGGGACGGTCCTAGAAAATGCTCCCAAAGGATACCCTCGCGCTCGAGAGAAAGGACGCCGAGATTTCACCTCGGCATCGCATTAACGTGTTGGTAATCCCCTCTTTCATTTGACTCGTTTAATGTAAAACATGCATTCATGAGTACAGGTAGTTCGGCCAAACTATACCGACGATGTCAGGCTGAAGCCGATAGGACAATCCAGACCAACATGGCTTTCGCACTGAATCTCTGATAGCTTCCTGATGGTGATCGTCACAACGACCAAATCACTCCCTTTGCGCAGCCCGTCAAATCTTATACTGATACGTTGAGCGCACGGGGCGCGAATGCTTTATACAGACAACATCGGATACATCAGCCGGAGGCGACTCCGACCCTACTCTGCCAAAGGTGTAAAATCCCACGACAAACGTAGGGCTAAAGTATTTAGCTACGAGCAACAAGAGGAGATCCCTCACCATATGACCCATGGCCGGCAGCGCCTTCGAATAAGGTCAAAAGGTAAGGATAACCATATCTTCGGTCAGGCTTGGCCGGACGTGGCAGACGGCTGCAGTAGGGCTTGCTCCCTGAAATGCCACCTATGCACCTGCAGAGAGGAAGAACTACTCTGCCCTCTTTATCATTTCCTTTCCTTTCTTGTTGTTAATTTGTGTGCAGGCAGCCAGGTGAGGCATTTTGTAGCTCTGGACCCTGCTCGAGGATCCGCGGCCACCATTGGGCCCACCGGGCATTCTTTCCTCGACCATGTTTCTAACTTGAAGAAGGTTCTGCCAACAAGATTATTAGCAGGTTTGCACACCCCCAAGGAGGGGACCCAATGAGATCGCAATCCTCTCTTCTAATAGTTTCAGCGCGGAATCATACGAGTGCATCGGATAATCGGAGAAGTCACACCCATATGGGCCAAACTCACAGCAACAGGGCAACATATATTTACAGCTTATATTTTCGCCAAGCAATAAAGAATATTTTTAAGCATTCCACGCTTCGGAGAAGATTATTTCGGCGTATTCATAAGAGAAAACCTCTTCATCAAATGTGTCCCGAGATACTCGGAGACTTAAAACGATTTAGCATCCACCCTACCCCGGGGTCGGAATCTCGAGCTCACAAAGCCCTCGCAATGCAAACTCTGGGTTCGCAAAATCTGTCTTCAAGTTAAGCAGAACTCGGTGACTAAGAAAAATCATCGCCAATCGCCATGTATTGGAAAATCCGAAATCGTAAGACCCTAGCAGGCAGCCTCGGCACAACCAAATCTATTCGCCATACACTGTAAGACTTCAGCTGGCATGGAAAACTGTAAGACCTCCATAAGAATGAAAAATCCCGCAGTTTAGGCTATACGTCACATTTTTCAGAATCCCTAAACGGCATACCCTCGGTGTAGATGCCTAAAATTGCCTCTCGGGATTAAAAATGGCCCCGGCCAATCGCATATGACTCCGGTCAAAATGGCTGCTACAGCCCAAATAACACAACTCGGGGATGCCTGACTGTCTCTAAAATACCCTCTAAATCTACTTTGGAAAGAACCGGTTAAAAATCAGGATTCCCTTAATAGGCAAAAAATGAGTCCCGACCACGTCGGCTCGGAAAATCGCAAAAATGTTGATCTACTCGACCTATGAGCTATGAACCTTTCGAGGTGCTAAAAATATTGCCAACTACGACTTGAAATCGAGGTTTTTCCATAACCGAACAGGTCAGGCAAAAACATTCAAATAGACCTTAATGAGAGGAAACAAAGCCTACAAAAAGCCTCCGGGCCGCATATCAAAAGGTCTCTATGACCAAATAGTGTATGAGCCATTGTCGCCAGCTAAGCAAGCCTTCAGGCCTCATATAAAAAGGTCTCTACGACTATACAGCGTAAGAGCCATTGTCGCCGGCTTGAAAATTGACAACTTGAGGATTAAAGCGAGCTCGAATCGTAACCCGATTCGGAGATCCGATCCAAAATAATTAACTAAGAAAAGCCTTAGGGCCTCACACTAAAAGGTCTCAACGATAGAATGGCCACCATCGCTGGCCAAAAACTCGATAAGATTTGAGGGTCGATTACAGCTCGAGTCACAACACGACTCGGAGACTGGACCCAAAAATTATAATACGTCTAAGGGCGTGACATCGATTCTACTACCACCATCCGAAATCTCCTGAAAGATTAAGGGTCAATTACAGCTCGAATCGCAATATAGACTGGACCCGGGAAATTGCCAAATGCCCAAGAACAAAAAAATGAAAACCATCATCACCAGCCCAAACGGGCTCAAAGTTATACTAAACTCGAGTCGGATCCCGACTCGGAGACTAAACCCTAGGACAATTCAACCACAACATACCTAAAGGCACGACCCAAAAGACGCTATTGTCGGTCAAGACAAATCTCTAGGCCACGCACCCGTAAAATCGCTTCGGCCCACGAGCACAAAGGGCCATCGCCCTCCGCCCATGCAGGCGGGAAAAAGCTGGAAGGCCAATCGAAGCTCGAAGCTCGAGCCATAACGCAAGTCGGGGACTAATTCCAAAACCAGTCTACACGATCGAGAGCAACGATAGAAAAAAGTTACAAAAGGAATAAAGCTTTAAAATTCTTCTTATATAACATACGAAAAAACATTCTCCACCGACAGGCATGCCCTACGCACGCCGAGAAAAAAGTTACAAAATGGTGGAACCTATATTTTATGCTAAAGGACTACTGCTTGTCAAGTTTGCCCTCCGCAATATCCGTAAGGAGCGACCGCAAGGAGCGACCGAGCGTCACCCTCATCCGCCCTTGCTCGAGCCAATTCCTCCGAGAGAATGAAGCCCCTCGCTCTAACCTCCTCGAATACCTTTCCCTGGGATCTGCAACGAACATATTCCTCGATCCTCTTCTCACGGTCAAGGGCTCGCCTCATCTTGGATTGAGCATCAGCAACATCATTTATGCATATCTCCATTTCACGAGCAGCCCTGGTTCGGCTTAATGCCGCTTCCGCTCGGGTATCGATTATCTCGGCCTTGACCTTCGAGAGATCAGACTCAAGTCTCTCAATTATATCTGCCTGAACTTTGGCATTATCATGGGTTAAGTTGAGCTGGACCTCGAAAGCAGGGATCCTGCCGAGGAACTTATCTCCTCTAGAGCTTGAGCCTGCATTTGAGCTCTTAGCTCCTCGCAAGCAGCCCTAACGCGGTTCATGTCGCCATTAAGTTACTCCAAGGCCTCTGCCTTTTTCTGAAACTGATATGGCAAGAAGATATTAGCCTCAAAATTAGAAAAAAGTGAAGCACACACTACAGGAAGTTACCTGCTCCATCAAATAGCTCTCATCGTCTGAGCTCCGATACGCCTCATATCGCCAATATTGCAGCTCACCTTCCTTCTCCTCGCAAAGAAGCCTAAGGGATTCTCCCTCATCCAGAATCCTCTGAAACTTGGCCTTTTGGCGAAACAGCTTAAACTTAAGCCTATCCCAGGCCTGCACAGGAAATATCCAATGAGAGGAGGAAGATGCAGGATACAAAAAAAAAATCTGTGCAAAAACTCACCACGAAGTGAAGACGACAAATTTCCTCCAGATCAGAACATGTTCTTGTCAGTCCTACCTCTGCAACCCGGGCCCGGGCACAACATGCTCACTCAAAGGAGTGTTTTGCTGGGAAACAAGCGCTTCGGGAATATCAGACTCGAGCGATGCCCCATCCTTAAAGATACGAGCTCGGCCAGCACTACTAAAGTATCCTCCGCATTGCGGGCCCCGGTCCCTCTTATTACTGCCATCTCTCGGTTCGGAGGCAGACAACTCCATCCCTTCTCCGAAAAAGCACTACCTCACCCCAAGGAACCGCCCGATATCTGCAAACGACAGATCCAGTACAAACGAGGTGAGAAAAGGTTATCTCGGGTATACGCCTACAGGGGAAAAGCAACATATGCACGTACCTTGATGTTCTGCTCCCTACCTGATGCAAGACATAGCTCGCCACCTGCGTTCATCATAAGACGAATGGGTCACCAACCTCCGAACCTAGGCGGGAAAATCATGGACTTGGCCCGGCGTCTACGAAGTTGCTGCAACTAGGGAAATATCATTATTATTTGGCCGATTTTCGCCATGAACAAAATCTGAAAGAGCGGCAAAGCGCCTCACTTACGTGCATTTATTCCACCCTTCAGGGAATGACAGAAACTCCACAAGAATAATATCGGTCGCCTGAACTTGGACGAACCAACTGGCCCACTCTCGATCTTCGCCCTCCTCATCGTCGACAACGAAGGGCGTAGGCGAGTGACCCCTCAAGGTTAGCAGGCTTCGATGATGAAAAGGCCGATATAGCCTGATGAGATGATCAAGCGTGAACTCAAGCCCGACTTTCTCCACAAAGAATCTCATCATCAACACCGTTCGCCAAAACGACGGATGAATCTGCGCCAGAGTAACCCGACACTTCAAAGAAAATTCAAGCACAACCCTATCAGGGGGGCCAAATGCAAAGGGTATATGTGCATACTCAGGAACCCATCAATAGAGTCCGTGATGCCTTCACCTGGGTAAAGCACCCACAGTGTCGCCTCGCCATCTCCAGGTGTTCCTCTCTTATCAAGGACGCCATCTCTAGAGCAAAATCCTTATAATCTCGAGCACCGGTAAGATCATTCTCCGCCCTTTTCCATGCTGGTCCCGAAGTGGTCTCCATGACTATGGCAAAACTGACAAAATAAAGCAAAGGCAAGCACCAACGCTTTTCACCCCTTAAGAAATAGAGAGCCCTATGCCGAAACAGAAGAATAACTACCCAAAAATAATGAAGTCTCACAAAAAGACCGAAGCCACCCCTCTTATATGCAAGAGGCAACAACGAGTCGCCTGCTCGAGATAAGCTCCAGGAAGCCAATAACCTCGATACCCAACCTAGGGAACATCCTCCAACAGACGACAGGACTCAAGGGACTACGCGAATTATCTCCATGCTCGAGGTAGCATTTCACATTGAGAGCCCCCGATCCCAAGAAGAAGGGTCATTATTAGCTCCAAAATGCCGATACTAGACGCAAGGCAAGCGCCTAGGCTCGCAATCCCCTCTCCAGAGGATTAAACCCCGGAAGCCCCGATCACCAAAGCTCCACGAGGGCCTAAAGAAGTGCCCAAACATAGGAAAACTCCTCAAACAGAAGCCAACCTTATACTCTCTAAAAATATTATCTACATCAAAATCAATAGGGCCCACCGAGGCACTCAAAGATGACCTTCATCCAGGGTAGCATTCCCAAAGGCCCTGGAATTCGGTGCGTGATCTCCAAACAAATTAGTAGGCCCCAATCATTTGACCTTATCCGGTCGGTCCTCCATCGGTCCGAAGTATGACAAAAGGGTCGGGGAAGAGCCTTGTCAATCAGCTGGAGGCCATGACAAGCTATCATGGCAGACTACAACGGCCAATAAACAAAAGAAGGCATTCAAAATCCCCAAAGGGCATAAGAGCATGAAACAAAGTAAATAAAGCAGAATTCAGTAGAGTATATTCATATTCATAAAGGTTCGAGTACAAAAGCCCCCACGGGGTTATGATGCTCGATTACAAAGGCCTAAAGTGTCATAACTCACATTTACAAAGGCTTACAAAGGGTTCCCCACACAGCTACAACAAAGGGGAATACATGAAGAAAGGGCCTAAAACCTACTCTACCCTCAAAGGCGCACCCCTGGTGACTGAGTCTTCAAGCATTGCGTCCTTGAATGCATGCCTTCAACAACCTCGCCCTAGTCCCTCAAAGTAGCACTTCAGAGAAGAAGACAAAAAAAGGCAAAGGGAGCAGGGAGGGATGAAAAAATGCAACAGCTCTCCAAATCTTGAGGACCCTCTTTGGCCAAAGAAACCTCGGAGAGACAGCGGACCGAACAATCCTCGGCCCCGCTTGCACGGCTAATTCAAATACACTTCTTCGAGCATCGAGCAGTGCAAGCTCCCGGCTTGGGAGGGAGTTCCACGTTGAGCCAGGGTACGGAGGTGAGCAACAGTGTATAATTGAGCCCTATTTTGAGCAGCGGTACATAATCCGGACAACCTCCTACGTAAGGTGAAACCAACTCTCCATCCATCACTATCTCGGGCCAACGGTAGAAGCAACGGCCAACATACAAACGACCACATCAATATCAGAACAACATGTTTATGTTTAACGAAATGAGGCCCCGGCAGAAGGCGATGACGCAGTCCGAAGGAACTCCTCCAAACAACCTTAAGATAGAAAGCTTCCATCGTAGTGATCAAGGGCAAAAGAAGATGATGGGAAGGAAGAAGAAAAGCATGCCAACGGAAGTATTGAGATGGGGGAAACAATGCCACGAACCGCCCTTATTTATAGGGGAAAAATGACACGGTCATCAATTCCCTAGAAGATTGAAGGACGGGTGCAATTACTGCTTCCTTGAAAAAATGAATCGACGGCAGTATTTTTGCCTTGAGAAATGGAAACGATAAGGCATCAAGTAGGGATCTATGAGATATGCCGTCTGCTATAAAAGATTGCGCCGCGATCCGAATCGCCAGCATAATGTCATCGAAAAGAGATTGAGGAGTCAAGTGTCAGAATTGTTTCCCATCACTTTGTCATGGGAAATGCGGAGACTATCTGTACGCGTAAAATCAGAAGACTTGATTTCTTTCTATCAAGACATTTTGGAAGCTCTTTCTTGAGACAACGAGGGCGGGAGGCCGCAATCGAGTGCTCAGCCTCAGGGCTCCTCAAATTCCGACTCAGAGGAAATGAGGTTCGAGGTCGGGATAAAAGGGGAAACCCTCTAGGCACATGGCTACGCCTGACAGGCCCAGCCTATCAAGAGCCTACTATGAGGCCTTGCATCAGGCCGTCCCATCTTTGTACTCTTGTGATTAATATATATGTACTTGTAGTTGAGTTCCCCTCCTATATTAAGGGGACTTGCCCTACCTTGTAGGGGACTGATGTTGCTCCACTTCTTCACAAGTGCAATAATCTTTCTCTCTCTCTCTTTCTCTCTCTTCTAAATTGTCTATCTTCATCGACCTCGAGGTCACTTTAGCACTTTACTGCTTTATCACTTGTTCTTCATTACTTTGTTCAATATTGGTGATATAGAGCCTTGCTTAGCTATATTTTTACCTGTTATCCCCTTCCCGACTACCCTCGGTAGCCCAAGAAAGGCTTGTACCTCGGCCTCGAGGTATCCACTGGCCGATCTTACGCCTAGGCAACAGCCCCTTACTGGTTCGATTACTGCTTAGCTTAACTCAATTTTTATCATTTTTCCTCATGCTTTAGCACTAACTACCCCAACAAACTAGCTCGGGAATATATCACATATTTTTAGAATCACATTTACAAATTTAATTATTGTTACTATTTTCACGGTAAACACATAGTTAACCAGATTAAAAACCACACATAGGGTTATCACAAAAACTTTCTTCTTTACTCCTGGGCTTCCTTCCATTTTAGGCATGGTGTGGGCGACATTGTTGCACTCCCTAAACGTGTGATGGAGGAGGGTCACCTTTCCTTGTTGCATTAACAACCTGCAATAAGTAACAATTTTATCAAATAGTTTGTTACCACGTAGTATAATCTTAATGACTTCTGCACAATCTATTTCGATTTGAAGTGGAAACAAGTTCCATTTATGAGCAGTATTTCGTCCCTCTTTAATAGCTTTTAATTCGGCTTCCAGTGATCCCATTGCCTCTATGTTTTTGGTAAAACCAACAATCCAATGCCCATTATTATCACGAAAAACTCCCCCTAGGGAACTTTTTAAGTTGTTATGGCTAGCATCCACATTTAGCTTAAACCACCCTTTTGGAGGTCGTTGCCACCTAATTTTGATACGAATTTTTTTGATGGGGAGGGGGTTGTATTGAGTCATCAGCTTGAACTCTACTACTTTTTGCATGACATTTTTAAAAGAAAACAACATTTTTCATATTGTTTTGGTTATTAACATTTCTTGTAATCCAAATTTCCCACAGGGCGAAGGGGAGCATAAAATTTCAGTCAATTTGGCTATGTTTTAAAGGGACATGATGGTTTTATAATTAAGTTAGCCGGTTTCCTGTAGAAGGATCAAGCCTGGTTAGACCTCCTAGGTTATTCCAAAAGGCTTCGCTTATAGAACAATTCACGAAGATATGAGTGATGGACTCTACTTCTCTTTTTTCACATATGAGACAAATTTTGTCAATGTTAATACCAATATGGGCTAAGTACTACCGACATGGAAGTCTTCTATGTAGGCATTGCCATAGTAAGAATTTAATTTTGTTAGGGCATATTAGTGACCAAATCCAATCGTACTCCAAATGATTTGTTTCTACTTGTTCCATAAGGTTGTAACAACTTTTACTAGTGAATATACCTTTAAGGGTAAGAGATCAAATAGCAATGTCATTTAAAGGACCCTTCATACGGATTTTTGTTTTATGGATCTTTTGCTAAATATCAGGACGGATATCCATGGTAAGTTTTGTAAGGTCCCAGTGATTATCAAGAAATATGTCTTTTATTCTTAGATTGTAAATATCCAGACTAAGGGGACCTTCTATTATACTCCTAAGCTTGTCAGTGTCCGAGATCCATTTGTTGTCCCAAATGTTGAGGATGGAATTTATATGGGGAGACCATCTTATCCCTTGATTACAAATTTTCCATCCTTTAAAAATGGCTTCCAGATAAATGAGGCATTCACTGAAGGGCATTTTCACTATACTTAGTGATAATTAGTCTTTCCCAAGGAGTAGTTGCTTGTGAGAGGAGTCTCCAAATTAGACTAGCCAGATTAGATATATTTTTATTTTTAGCATTATGGATGCCCAGACCCCCTAAATCTTGAGGCAGGCAAACTTGTGACCATTTGATCAGATGAATTTTCTTTTTACTCTCATCTGTTCCCCATATAAAGTCTTTCTGAATTTTATCTATAAGGGATTGAGTTTTTTTTAGGGAGAAATGTATATTGCATATAGTAGTTAGGAATAGAATTGAGACAAGCCTTGGCAAGGGTGGTACGACAAACTATGTTAATAAATCTCATCTTCCAAGAGGCAAGTCTAGACCTTATTTTGTCTATTATGAATTGGTAATCCGCCAGCCTTGGGCTTTTATTAAGAATTGGGTAACCTAAGTATATACCAAAGTGATCACTTTTTTTGATCCCTAATGTGTGAGTTATTTCCTTGGTGATGGCAGGGTTGCAATTTTGGGAGAAAAGGATTTTTGACTTAGAGTGGTTAATGCTTTGGCCGGATAGGGAGCAAAACAGCTCTAGAGTTGATTTAAAAACTAGGCATGATTTTGTATTTGCCTTAGCCATAAGAGTGATATCATCGGCAAAAAACAAATAAGAAACATAAGGGCTTTTCCAACCAATTGTGATAGTGTCCCATTTGCGAATTTCAATTTGATTTTCAATGTATCTAGATAGCAGTTTGTCACGACCCTAACCTGGACCTGGTCGTGATAGAACCTCTCGTGAAAACAATGCAGCCAATTAAACCCAATTCACCTTTTTGAACAGTTAAGCAATAATAAACAAACGAAACATGAGTATTAAGCCAAAGTCTAAGCAATAAATAGTATAATATGCGGAATACAACCCAAACACAGCCCGATATCGGGATGTCACAAGTCACGAGCATCTAACAACACGGAACACTCCAAAACAACTATAGAGTTCATAACAAAACTAAAGACATGAAGAAATAAGATAGGGAGGAGCTCCGGGCTGCGAACACCAACAACTACCTAAAGACTCCTCGGATCCGCTTGAAGGTGGAAATGATCAGCACTCGGGAGCGGGACCAGATATGCCTGAATCTGCACACAGGGTGCAGGGAGTAAAGTGATTACTCCAACTCAGTGAGTAACAAATGTAAATAACGACTGAAAGCAAGAAGACACGAAATGCACAAAGCATTCTATAATGAAGCAGTAAAACCATTAAAAACATTAGACCAGTGAAAAGATGGGTAAAATCCTTTTTCAACAAGTAAGCAGGTAATTGACAGGCAATTAAGGGAAAATAAACACATAGAAGTTTTCCCCTTGGGCACAATATCAACAGATCCACCCCTCGGGCAACATCTCAGAACAATACCAGCCCTTCGGGCTTAATCTCATATCATACAAGGTACCCGCGCTCACTGGGGGTGTGCAGACTCCTAGAGGGGCCCCTTACGACCCAAGCGCAATATCAAGCCATCTCGTGGCATCATTATTAGGACCTCGGCCTCATATCAATCAAGCCACCTCGTGGCGCACATATCTTAGGCCCTCGGCCTCAAATCAATATCAGTGTTTCCTCACAACATAGGCCCTCGGCCTTACTTATTCAAAAATCCTCACAAGCCCCTCGGGCAATAGTAAAACAGTGTTTCTTAGCCCAAACATCATTTAAAAATAGCATTTAAGCGTTAAAACGGAGTAAACATGGCTGAGTATGAAAACAGTGGAAAATAACATAACTGAGCTTAAGTATAAAGTCAAAACAGTAAGGAAATATCAATAAAAATTCCCGAAAGGTTCAAATAGTTGTCACGAAGCCAAAATATGGCATTAAGCCCAAATAATGATGATAGCAAATAGATTATAGTTAAATACACGGTAAAATCATCATCGAGACAGACCAAGTCACAATCCCCAATAGTGTACGACCCCACGCTTGCCGTCAAACATGTGCCTCACCTCAATATAGCACTATGATGTGAAATCCGGGGTTTCCAACCCTCAGACCATCATTTACAATCATTACTCACCTCGAACCGGTCAAATCTATAGCTCGCGACGCCTTTGCCCCTCGAATCGGCCTCCACTCGTATGGAATCTATCCAAAATCAGAACAAGGACGTCAAAATAGGCTAAGGGAACAAAGCCCAAGCGAAAACAATCAATAAATAACACAAATCCCAAAATTACCAGAACGACCCATGGGCCCACGTCTCGGAATTCGATAATTTTGCACCAATAGGTTCCTTGTCTCCCCACGAGTTCATACATACCAAAAGTTTAGAAATCCGACCACAAATGGTCAATCAAATCCTCAATCACAGGTCTCCAATTCTAAACCCTAGCTTCCCCAATTTTCACCCTTAATTTCCATAATTTCTAGCTCTAATCCATTAAGTAATAGCATAGGAACGAGTTTTAGGTCCAAAATCCTTACCTCAATGAAGTTCCCTTGAAATCCTTCTTTGAAATCGTCCAAAAAGCTCCAAAGTCGAGATAAAAATGGTGAAATAACCCAAAATTCACGAAGGGCACAATTTATACCTTATGCCCAGACATTTTCGCATCTGCAGCATAATATCCGCTTCTGCGGTACCGCATTTGCGATCATTCATACTCTTCTGCGGAAATCACTTACCAGCCGCAAATCGCATCTGCGTTCAACCTTCTGCATCTGTGACTCCGCAGATGCAGTCCTCTTAGACGCTTATGCAATCATTGTTCATCAGTCCCCCTTCCGCTTCTACGACCAAATCTCCACTTACGCGGTGCCGCACCTGCAGTCCCCAATCCGTAGGTGCGAAAATACCAAAAACAGCAAATTCAACAGCTGCAACAAAGTCCAAACTTCTTCGTTAACCATCCAAAATCACCCCGAGGGCCCCAAGACCTCAACCAAAAGCACAAACATATCCTAATACCTTATTCAAACTTGTTCCAATCTTTAAAACGCCTCAAACAACATCAAATCACTCAAAACACATCAGATTCAAGCCAAACTTTCTAAAATCTTCCGAATTCCGCTTTTGATAAAAACCCAACCAAACCACGTCCGAATAACCTGAAATTTTATACACACATCCCAAATGTCATAACAAAGCTATTGCAACTCTCGGAATTCCATTCCAACTCCTAGATTAAAATCTCACCCATCAATCGGAAATCGCCAAAATATCAACTTCGCCAATTCAAGCCTAAATCTACTCCAAACCTCCAAAACCCTTTCCGATCACACTCCTAAGTCTCAAATCACTTCCCGAAGCTAACCGAACCATTGGAAATCACATCCGAGACCTCTAACACATAAGTCAATGTTCAGTTGACTTTTCCAACTCAAGCCTTCTTAAAAGAGACTAAGTGTCTCAAATTTCACGAAAATTATTCCGGATTCAATCCGACCAACCCGATGCCACCAAACATGGATAAACAAAACATAAAGAAAAAGAAATGGGGGAAACAAAGCGGTAACTCATGAGACGACTAGCCGAATCGTCACATCCTTCCCAACTTAAACAAACGTTCATCCTCGAACGAGTCAAGAAACATACATGAAGCCTCAAACTGGTAAGGATATCTGCTCCGCATCTCCTGTCGATTTCCCAGGTAGCCTCCTCCATGGGCCGACCTCTCCACTACACTTTCACCAAAGCTATATCTTTTGATCTCAGCTTCCGAACTTGACGCTCCAAAATAGCTGCTGTCTCCATATCATAAGTCAAATCACCCTCCAACTGAACTGTGCTGAAATCCAGAACATGAGGTAGATCTCCAATATACTTTCGGAGCATAGAAACATGGAATATCGGAGGCACACTCGACAAGCTGGGTGGAAAAGCAAGCTCATAAGCCACCTCCCCAATCCTCCTAAGTACCTCAAAAGGTCTAATGAACCACAGACTCAACTTCCCTTTCTTCCCAAATCTCATAACACCCTTCATGGGCAAAACCTTCAACAAAACCTTCTCACGAACCATGTAGGACACATCTCGAACCTTCCTGTTAGCATAACTCTTTTGTCTCGACTGCGCTGTACGAAGTCTCTCCTGAATAACGTTCACTTTGCCTAAAGCATCCTGCACCAAATCTGTCCCCAATAGCCTAGCCTTACCAGGTTTGAACCAACCAACTGGAGATCTACACCGCCTCCCGTACAAAGCCTCATATAGAGCCATCTGAATAGTTGACTTGTAGCTGTTGTTATAAGCAAACTCTGGAAGCGGTAGAAACTGATTCCATGACCCTCCGAAATCAATAACGCAAGCGTGTAACATATCCTCCAATATCTAAATAGTGCGCTCGGACTACCCATCCGTCTGAGGGTGACAAGTTGTGCTCAACTCAATCTGAGTACCCAACACTCACTATACAGACTTCCAAAACTATGAAGAAAATTGAGTTCCTCGGTCTGAAATGATAGAAACTGGGACACCATGCAACTGAACAATCTCCCAAATATATATCTCTACTAACTGCTGTGAAGAATAAGTAGTACAGATAGGAATGAAGTGCACAGACTTGGTCAGCCGATCCACAATCACCCAAATAGTATGAACTTCTTCAAAATTTGTGGGAGCCCAACTACAAAGTCCATAGTGATTCGCTCCCACTTCCACTCTAGAATATACATCCGCTGAAGCAAGCCATCGGGTCTCTGATGCTCATATTTCACCTCCTGACAATTGAGACACCAAGCTACAAATCCCACAATATCCTTCTTCATTCTCCTCTACCACTAATACTATCTCAGATCCTGATACATTTTCGCGGCTCCCGGATGAATAGAATACCACGAGCTATGGGCCTCCTCCAGAATCAACTCCCGAAGCCCATCTATATTGGGCACACAAATCCGGCCCTTCATCCGCAATTCCCCATCATCACCGGTAGTCATATCTCTGGCATCATCATGCTGAACTCCGTCCTTAAAGACAAGCAAATGTGGATCATCATACTGGCGCTCTCTGATGTGGTCATATAAAGAAGACCGAGAAACCACACAAGCCAATACCCGACTGGGCTTCGAAATATCCAACCTCATTAACCGATTGGCCAAGGCCTGAAAATCAACTGTAAGGGGTCTCTCCCCAACTGCAATATATGCCAAACTCCCTATACTCACTGCCTTTCGGCTCAAAGCATCGGCCACCATATTGGCTAGAGCTGTCAATATGGGCGGGGCCGGGCTAGCCTAGCCTAGCCCACGTGAGCTTAAGTAATAAACGGGCTGGCCTGGGCTAGCCCATCATTTTGATGGGCCTTATAATGGTCACCCACCCCGGCCATAAGGATACGGGCCCCCACGGGCCAGCCCATCATTTTTAAAAATATAATTTTATATTTTTTCTTTAAGTTCTAACAAAGAAAGATAAATATTTAAAACTTAAAAAAATCTTATTGGAAAAATTTCACAAAACTTAATACATAACTTTTTATATTGTTCCAATATATTACAATAAATACTAAAAAAGTAAAAGACAAGATTATTTCATTAACTAAAAGTCAAAATATAAAGTAAACTATTCAAGAAAACGTCCATGACGCTTATGGGATATCCAACATATGATCTTCATCAAACACATTTGAATCCGCTTGTTAGATGATTGTTTTAACATCTTCACTTTCATCTACATTTACAATTCATTTGCAATATTAATTAGTTAAATATTAAGAATAATTAAAATTTTAAAACTAATTAACATTTCAAGACTTTGATCTTTTAATATGATGAGCTTAAAACTTTAAGCTTGGGATACTCTTCTTATTATTTCTTGTCATATAAATTTTTATTTTATATATTTTAGATATATATTTCTATTTTTATTAGGCCCACGGGCTGACCCGGCCCAGCCTCAGTGAAGCCTCACGAGCCACGGGCTTACTAGGGCCAGGCTTAAAAGCCTCATTTTAAATGGGCTTCAAAAATTCTAACCCAACCTTGCTAAATCACGGGGCGGGTCGGGCCGGGACGGCCCAATGGGCCAAGCCCATATTGATGGCTCTAATATTGGCCTTCCCCGGATGGTACAATATAGTGATATCATAATCTTTAAGCAACTCCAACCATCTCCGCCGCCTCAAATTAAGATCCTTTTGCTTGAACAAATGCTGAAGACTGCGATGATCAGTGAACACCTCACAAGATACGCCATACAAATAATGCCTCCAAATCTTCAACGCGTGAACTATGGAAGCCAACTCCAAATCATGAACGGGGTAGTTCTTCTCATAGGACTTCAACGGACGAGATGCATAGGCAATAACTCTGCCCCCCTGAATCAATACACAACCAATCCCTACTCTCGAAGCATCACAATACATGGTATATGAACCTGAAGCTAATGGCAAAACCAATACTGGAGCTGTGGTCAAGGCTCTCTTGAGCTTCTGAAAGCTCTCCTCACACTCTTCCGACTATACGAATGAAGCACCCTTCTAAGTCAACTTGGTCAAGGGCGATGCGATAGATGAGAATCCCCGAACAAGCCGGCGATAATAGCCTGCAAAACCAAGAAAGCTGCGAATCTCTGTGGCTGAGGATGGTCTAGGCTAACTCTGAACCACCTCTATATCCTTTAGATCAACCTGAATACCCTCACTAGACACCACGTGTCCCAAGAATGCCACTGAACTGAGCCAAAACTCACACTTGGAGAACTTTGCGTAAAGCTTATCCTCCCTCAATCTCTGCAACAACCCTTAAATGCTCCGCGTGCTCCTCCTGACTATGCGAGTATACCAGAATATTATCAACAAAGACTATGACAAACGAGTCAAGATAAGGCCGGAACACGCTGTTCATCAAATGCATGAACGCTGTTGGGGCACTGGTCAGCCCAAAATACATAACTAGGAACTCATAGTGACCATACATGGTCCTGAAGATCATCTTATGAGTATCCAAATCCCTGATCTTCAACTGGTGATAACCTAAATGGAGATCAATCTTGGAGAACACTCTCGCTCCATGAAGCTGGTCGAATAAATCATTAATGCGAGGTAAAGGATACTTGTTACTAATTGTTACCTTGTTCAATTGCCTATAATCAATGCACATTCTCATAGTGCCATCCTTCTTCTTCACGAACAGAACCGCCGCGCCCCAAGGTGACACACTAGGCTGAATGAACCCCTTATCAAGGAGTTTTTGAAGCTGCTCCTTTAACTCCTTCAACTCTGCTAGTGCCATACAATACGGCAGAATAGAAATGGGCTGAGTGCCCGATACCAGGTCAATACCAAAATCAATATCCCTATCCGGTAGCATGCCCGACAGGTCTGCAGAAAAAACATCAGGGAAATCACTCACAACTAGAACAAAATCAATACTGTGAGCCTTAACTCTGACATCCCTCATAAAGGCTAGATACGAAAGACAACCCTTCCCAACCATACACTGGGCCTTTAAGAAAGAGATCACTCTACTAGGAACATAATCAATCATACCTCACCACCCGATCCGTGGCACACCCGGTATAGCCAATGTGACTATCTTAGAATGATAGTCTAGAATAACATGCCACAGAGATAGCCAATCCATGTCCAGAATGACATCGAAATCCACCATACTCAATAATAAAAGATCCACTCGGGTCTCCAGGCCCCCAATAGTCACCACACACGATCGGTACACATGTTCTACAATAACAGTATCGCCCACTAGGGTAGATACATGAGCAAGTAAGGTAAGAAACTCACGGGGCATACCCAAATAACGAGCAAAGTATGGTTACACACAAGAAAAGGTAGAATCGCGATCAAATAATATAAAGGCATCTCTGTGGCAGACTGAAACAGTACCTGTAATAATAACATCTGAAGCAATAGCATCGAGTCTACCTGGAAGAGCATAGAAATAGGCCTGACCACCCCCTGATCGACCTCCTCCTCTGGGGCAACCCCTAGCCGACTAACCTTCACCCCTAGCTGGCTAGGTGGGTGGTGGTGAAGCAACTGGCGTTGAAGCCGATGACTAGCCCCTTTGCTGGGATATACTAGTAAAACGACGAGGACACTGCCTCCACATGTGACCCATCTCTCCACACTCATAACAACTCCTAGGTACTGGAGAAGGGGATTGAAGGGAACCCTTCGCACCGAAGTGACTAGCAGATGCACTCGGCATAGAAGAGCCCTGAACTGATGGAGCACGGGATGAGCTCTAAGCTGGAAGGGCACTAATGATGACTGGCCCTGATGTGAATTGTGAGAACCATGACCCGATAATGCCTTATAATAACCTGGGCGAGCTGGTTGAGCGGGCCTAAATGGACGGCCTCTACCGTGATGAAACTGACCCCTCGAAGGAGCACCACTGTAACTACCAGATCCTCGAGGCCTCTTGGCCTCCCTCTCTTCTTGCTCCTGGCGTCGAACAGACTCAACCTCTCGGGAAATATCCACAACCTCCTTGAACATAGCACCAATCACCCTCTCCCTAGTCATGAGTATACGGAGCTGATAAGTAAGACCATCAACAAACCTTCTAATCCTCTCTCTATCTGTCGGAACCAACCAAATGGCATGACGAGCCAACTCAGAGAACCTCAACTCATACTGCAACACGGTCATCTCCCCCTGACGCAACCACTCAAACTGCAAACACAGCTCTCCTCTGTGAGACTGCGACACATACTTCTCCCGAAAGAGAACAGGGAACTGCTGCCAGGAAAGGGGTGCTGCACCAACGGGACTACGCCTCTCAAAATCCTCCCACCAATGAAAGAAGCTCCTAAAAACTGGTAAGTCATAAAAGTGACCCCGCTGGTCTCTATAATACCGGCTATACGAAGCATCCTCTGACACTTTTCCAAAATGCCCTGGGCATCCTTGCCCCCTGCACCACTGAAGGTCAGAGGCTGAAGCCTACAAAATCTTTCTAAACTACACTACTCGTCCTCTGGCATGGCAGGAACTACATAGCCTAAGCAGCTGCAACCAACTGAGCTGGATGTTCCCCCGGTGTCTGAAGTCCCTGCACGATCTTCTCAGGTGTGCGAGCGGTAGGAGTCTAACTGCCTCCCCCGGCCTGAGAAGTAGCTGCGGCTGTAGTGGATGAAACCGCCCGAGCTAGGACAATGCAAACTGATAAGATTTGAGACAAGGCCTTCTGAAGACCCGGAATCACAATGGCACAGCTGGTGCCTGAGCTGGTGCTACTGGAGTGTCCACAGCTGGGACTTGGCCCTGAGCCAAGGCAACTGGTAGATCTACAGGTGCTACCCTCGCTGCTCTGCCTCTACCATGACCGTGTTCCCGATGTCTCGTGGCCCCAACTGGTGATACTGGTGGTCATCCATCCTGTTCGGTAGCGCATGTCCTCACTATCTGTGAGAGAATATAATAATAGAAGTTTAATACACAGATCAACCAATTCGCACGATAAGAATTTCAAGAATATGAAGTTTTCCTAAAGGTTCTGCAGCCTCTCGAGGGTAAACATAGACGTCTCCATACCAATCTGTGAGACTCTACTAAACCTGCTCATAACTCATGAGACATGTATAACCTAGGCTCTGAGAGTAGTTTGTCACGACCCTAACCCGGACCCGGTCGTGATGACGCCTCTCGTGAAGACATGGCCAGCCAATTAAACCCAATTCACCTTTTTAAATAGTTAAGCAGTAATAAACAGACAAAACATGAGTAATTAAGCCAAAGTCTAAGCAATAGATAGTATAATATGCAGAATACAACCTAAACATAGCCTGATACCGGGGTGTCACAAGTCACGAGCATCTAATAACACGGAATACTACAAAATAACTACAGAGTTCAGTACAAAACTAAAGACATGAAGAAATAAGATAGGGATGAGCTCTGGGTTGCGAACGCTAATAACTACCTAAAGACTCCTTGGATCCGCTTGAAGCTGGAAATGACAGCACTTCGGAGTGGGACCAGATGCGCCTGAATCTACACACAGGGTGCATGGAGTAAAGTGAGTACTACAACTCAGTGAGTAATAAATGTAAATAATGACTGTAAGCAAGAAGACACGAAATGCACGAAGCATTCTAGAATGAAGCAATAAAACCATTAAAATTAGTAGACTAGTGAAAAGATAGGTGAAATCCTTTTTCAACAAGTAAGCACGTAATTGACAGGAAATTAAGGGAAAATAAACACATAAAAGTTTTTCCTTCGGGCACAATATCAACAAATCCGCCCCTCGGGCAACATCTCAGAACAATACCAGCCCTTCAGGCTCAATCTCACATCATACTAGCTATCTGTGCTCACTGGGGGTTGCAGACTCCTAGAAGGGCCCCTTACGGCCTAAGAGCAATATCAAGCCATCTCGTGGCGTCATCATTAGGCCCTCGGCCACATATCAATCAAGCCACCTTATGGCGTACATATCTCAAGCCCTCGGCCTCAAATCAATATCAGTATTTCCTCACTACATAGGCCCTTGGCCTTACTCAGTCAAAAATCCTCACAAGTCCCACGGGCAATAGTAAAATAGTTTTCTCAGCCCGAACATCATTTAAAAATAGCATTTAAGCATTGAAACAGAGTAAACATGGCTGAGTATGAAAACAATGGAAAATAACATGACTGAGCTCAAGTATGAAGTCAAAACAGTGAGGAAATATCAATAAAAATCCCCGAAGGTTTCAAATAGTTAGCACGAAACCCAAATATGACATTCAACCCAAATAATGATGATAGCAAATAGATTACAGTCAAATACGTGGTAAAATCGTCAATCGGGATGGACCAAGTTACAATCCCTAATAGTGTACGACCCCACGCTCGCCGTCAAGCATGTGCGTCACCTTAATATAGTACTACGATATGAAATCCGGGGTTTCCAACCCTCATACCATCGTTTACAATCATTAGTCACCTCGAATCGGTCAAATATCTAGCTCGCGATGCCTTTGCCCCTCGAATCGGCCTCCACACGCGTTGAATCTATCCAAAATCAGAACGAGGACGTCAAAATAGGGTAAGGGAATGAAGCCCAAGCAAAATCAATCAATAAATAACACAAATCCCAAAATTACCAAAACCCGACCCCCGGGCCCACGTCTCGAAATTCGATAATTTTTACACCAATAGGTTACTTGTCTCCCCACGAGTTCATATATGCCAAAAGTTCAGAAATCCGACCTCAAATGGTCAATTAAATCCTCAATCATAGGTCTCCAATTCTAAACCCTAGCTTCCCCAATTTGCACCCCTTAATTTCCGTAATTTCTACCTCTAATCCATGAAATAATAGCATAGGAACGAGTTTTAGGTCCAAAATCCTTACCTCAATGAAGTTCCCTTGAAATCCCTCTTTCAATCGTCCAAAAAGCTTCAAAGCTGAGATAAAAATGGTGAAATAACCCAAAATTCGTGAAGGGCACAATTTATACCTTCTGCCCAGATATTTTTGCATCTGCGGCACAATAATCGCTTCTGCGGTACCGCATTTGCTGTCATTCATCCTCTTATGCGGAAATCACTTACCAGCCGCAAACCGTATTTGCGGTCAACCTTCCGCATCTGCGACTCCGCAGATGCGCTCCTCTTGGACGCTTTTGTGATCACTGCTCATCAGGCCCCCTTCCGCTTCTGCAACCAAATCTCCGCGTATGTGGCGCCGCACCTGCGGTCCCCAATCCGTAGGTGCAAAAATACCAGAAACAACAAATTCAGCAGTTGCAACAAAGTCCAAACTTCTCCGTTAACCATCCGAAATTACCCTGAGGCCCCCGGGACCTCAACCAAAAGCACAAACATATCCTAATACCTTATTCAAACTTTTTCCAATCTTCAAAACGCCTCAAACAACATCAAATCATTCAAAACACATCGGGTTCACGCCAAACTTTTTAAAATCTTCCGAATTTCGCTTTTGATAAAAAAACCCAACCAAACCACGTCCGAATAACCTGAAATTTTACACTCACATCCCAATTGATATAATGAAGCTACTGCAACTCTCGGAATTCCATTCCGATTCCTAGATCTAAATCTCACCCACCAGCCGGAAATTGCCAAAATATCAACTTCACAAATTCAAACCTAAATTTACTCTGAACCTCTAAAACCCATTCCGATCACACTCCTAAGTCTCAAATTTTTTACCGAAGCTAACCGAACCATCGAAACTCACATCTAAGCCCTCTAACACATAAGTCAATGTCCGGTTGGCTTTTCCAACTCAAGCCTTCTTAAAAGAGACTAAGTGTCTCAAACTTCACCAAAATCATTTCGGATTCGATCCAACCAACCCGATACCCCAAAACATGGATAAAAAAACATAAAAAAAAATAGAAATAGGGGAAACATAGTGGTAACTCATGAGACGACTGACTGGATCGTCACACAGTTCTAGACAAAGAACGAAAATATAAGGAGATATAAGGTTACCTTGCCGGATGCCCCTACTTGGTTCAAAAAAGGTAGTGGTGGATCCATTTACTAGAATTGCAATAGAGCTTGTTGTGATGCAATTCATAAGTAGGTTTGCAAGCTTTAGAGGAAATTTAAAGAATCTATGAGCACGATAGACAAAAGACTATTCAATTCGATCAAAGGCTTTCTGCAGGTGAATTTTCAATAACATATGACCTTGTCTACCTTTTAATTTCCTTAGGTTAGAAATTAATTCTTGGAGTATTATCGCATTGTCAGAAGCTCTTCTATTTTGCATAAAGCTGGTTTAGAAAGGGCTAATGATTTTATCCAGGAAAGGCTTCATACGATTTATCATGATTTTAGTAATTACTTAATAGATAATGTTACAAAGGACAATAGGACGGAAATTCCTAATGTTGTTAGCATTTGGGATTTTAGGAATCAAACAAAGGAAAGTTCTATTGATTTCTCTAGGAATCTTTTGAGTGTTGAAGATATCATGGCATATCTTAGTAACTGAATACCCCAAGATACTCTAATATTTCTGGTAAAAAAATGAGTGAAGTCCATCCGGGTCAGGGGCTTTAAAAGGTTTAAAGAAAATATTGCTTTCTTAATTTCTATGTCTAGAAGGGGATCATCAAAAGGAGTAAGGTCTGGTAAAGTATTACTATAATTAATACTAGTCATTTCTTTCCAATTTGAGCATTTATGGAATGTGGTAAAAACATTTGTAAAATAATTTAAAAGATGAGAGGTAATTGAAATATGGTCATTTATCCAATTTCCTGCTTCATCCTTGAAATAAATGATTTTATTCCCCCTTCGTCTATTAGTGGCCGATATATGAAAAAATTTAGTATTTTGCATCGCCCTCGTTTAACCACATGACTCTAGATTGGAGTTTCCAATAACCCTCTTCAATCTTCAGTAAATCATTATAGTCTCTCTTAAGGGTAATCTCAAGGTTTTGAAGGAAAATACTATTAGCATAATTCCTAGATTTCTAAATGCCTTAGAGCCTTGCAAGAGTTATCCTCTTTTTCCCATAATATCCCCAAAGGTCTTATGTTTCCAGGTTTTAACATTTTGGACAAAAGAGTTGCTCTTAGATAATCCGAATTTGTCCAGTTTTTTAACAACATTAATAAAATCCAGTTTCTTGCACCAGAAGATTTCTAAGTGAAAGGGTTGAATATGATCACGCCTATTTTTTGGAATTAATTCAATTAACAAAGGAGTGTGATCCGAGTGAGTCTTAGATAAATGAATTATAGAATGATTTGGAAAAAGATCACACCATAGCTCATTCCCTAGGACATTGTCTAATCTTTCCATAACTAAGCCTCTATTTCTATGGCTATTATTCGACCAAGTGTATTTACAACCTTTATACCCTAGATCGATAAGGTTGCACTTATTTCGTTTTTAGAGAAGGAATTCTGCCCTACTAAAATTTATAGGCCTTTCCCCATATTTCTCATTTGAATTAACTATATCATTGAAGTCCCCTCCAATTAACCAAGGCCTATTATAGTTAGTAGAAATGCATTCTATATTATCCCACAGAATATTTCTACACTGATAATTTGTACTAGCGTAAATTGAAGAAAAAGCCAAGATTTGCAAATAGGTAATACCTCAACAGTTGCATGGATTTCTTGATTCCTACGAGTGAAGTTCTGGATTGAAACCACCTCATGATTCTACATGACCACCATCCCTCCTGACTGCCCCTCAGCTGGAACTTCAATGACTTCAGAAAAGTCAAAATCATCTAGCCAATTCTCGTGGTTAACCAACCTAGTTTCCAGAAAGGCTACCATGCATGGACGATAGGTATCAATCATTTCCCTGAAATTCCTTCTAAAATTATTGTTGTTCCCTCCCCTTATATTCCAAATAATACTATTAGTTGGGTTATTCATTGGATAAGTTGGGTGTTGGTTCACTGCCTCTTCATTCTCCCTCACCCCCCTTGGAAAAATAGGGTTCCTCCTTAGTATATGCACTAGAATCATAGCCCTGTTCCACACAGTTGGATCTTGTGGTGGCCTTATGTCTATCGAGCACTTGTATAGTGCTAGGGGACAGTTGAGAATGTGCCTATTCTCTTGCATCTCCCTAAATAGAAACACTTTTACCGCGTTTAAGTTTGAGAATTATAGGACTTTCTCTAAGGCTAGTTGAGGGGTTCCTCTACTTCTTCCACCATTTCTGCATCTGCATGACCCTGCTCTTGCATTGCATGGGGTGGATAAAGGACTTCCTGGGGGATTTCCTGGTTAAGAGGTTGGTCTTGAGGTTGGGGATTGACTTCCCAAGGCATGAAATTGGATTTAGATGGGCTAGCATATCTGAGGCGAAGAATGAGAGATCTAGTAGTATATTTTGAGGTTGTATGGGGTTGAAGTTGTCACGCCCCGAATCCGAGGGATATGACCGGCGCTCGACCGGGTAGCCCCAGTCAAGAGGACCTGGGTGCCACTCTTACCCCACGTGTTACCCCGCATTTTTCATTACTTATTTGCCAAGAGAAATAACCATTTACAATCAAAACACCTTTTTATTACAAAACATATATATGGTACATGATTCTTAGCGTGGTTTATACTTTACATAGCTCAACGTGCAAGATACATATTACATAAGTTCATGACCCACATTTCCTATCTACGGAGCCTCTAAACATGAAAAGGGATGATATCGTACTTGCCGGTAATAAGGCTCCGGCTATACCTTATACACATACCAAAATAAGACTCCAGAATAAAGGCAGCATGAGCCACGCAGGGCCTCGAAAGGAGAGGGGCTCACCAATTCAGGTGACGGGAAGGGATGAAGAGCTACGGTCGGTGGACTGGAGTACCTGCTATGGATCCACCTACAATCATAACACGAATGTAGCGCCCCCGGCAAAAGGGACGTCAGTACACTTGAATTGTACTGGTATGTATGAACAAACTTGCTCCAAGTAAACTCAAGCCATATACAAGTAGGTAACAGTAATAGAAACAACAATCAAATGCACAAGGAAAGGAACAATCAAGCCAAACAAGTTTTCAATCTCTCCTGTTTCCCCCTTCCACAATTCCAAGCCAATGATTTCACAATTTGATCAAGTGTTTATTTCAATAGTGATTTCGATCAATTTCCATCCTTATTACCTCAGCCACCCTTATTACCTCGGCCACCCTTATCACCACAACCCGCACCTTATAACTTGGTGTTGCGGCACGCAACCCGATCCCACCGTACAGCTACAATTCACCAATTAACACAACAACAATCATCAATTCACAAAGATCAAAAAAAACACATCTTAAGAAATAACATAGACAATTTACAAGTATTTCCATAGCCATCAATACTATTTTCCGTCATATCCAACAGCTCACATGTGTTTTACATCACAACGACAATTGCCCACAATGAGCCATAGATGTGGTTATCATAGTTATTCCAGTTTCATCATTTACGATTTTCTTTTATCATTCGTTCCTCAATTATTACCACAAGCACAATCACAATAATTTCATGAATAAGCCACACAGATATCACATACCAAACATTCGTACACCATACAAGGCGATTCTACAAATATCAAGGTTAGCCATACATACCTGGAGCCGAATTCCCTTTTAATATCTACTTCCAACTTTACCAAAAAGCCTGGCAACGTCAATCTAGTGCACAAATTAATACATATTTCTTAGAATCAAAGTTCACAATCACTACCCGAACATATTTAGGTTATCAACCCTCCTTTACACAATTCTTTACTCCCACCTAATTACTCTTACTAGATTTTAGGTTTTAATAGACATGCATGAGTGTTTCGACCCCTATTACCAAGAATCAATGCATAAGAATCTCCCTTTTTATTAAAATTTGAAAATCAATGAAAAAGAGTTGGGGACCTTACCTGCAAGAATGGAGATGAAGATAATACTCAAGAATTTCCGGGCCTGGGCGACGTTGGAAAATCAAATTGATGAAGATGAGACTTTCTCTCTCAAGAACCCTCTCTCCCTTCTCTCTAGTTTTATCCAAAAAAATGTGTAAAAATGAAGGGTTGGGGTGTTTTATTGAAGAAGAGATCGGGTTGAAAAATTAGAAAATCTGGAGCCGAGTCAGGTCTGCGGTCACACTCTGCGATTGCAGAGTGGAAATGTGGTCTGCATAATGAACCGCAAAAGTGCTCCTAAAATCTGACTTCTCTGCCTGGGTTTGCGACAGAAATGCGGTCCGCATTTCTGTTCTGCGGTCGCATAATGCACTGCAGAATTGACCTTCACAAATCCTCGAGGAATTTATGTAACGATTATGCGGTCCGCATATTGATTATGCGATCGCATAATAGACCGCATTTTCAACTTCAATTTCGACTAACTCACTAGTTAACTCTACGACAGAAATACGGTCCGCATACCTAATCTGCAACCACATTCTGGACCGCATAATGGCAATTTTCTGGAAAATTTTGATTCTTGATTTTTAAGTGCAAAATTAGTAAAAAGGGTCTGAACCGCGGCATTCCTAACACATATTCGAAACTTGGCACTACGAGCTACTAGGTTTTGAGCACGAAATTTTACGAGGCCTTACATCCTCCCCCACTTAAAATCATTCATCCTCGAATGAGGATTTTTTGAAAATCAGTTGGTTTGAAAAAAATGATATGCAGACTCTCAAAATTTTCACTAACTCCCATATTTCTAGAAAAATTTTGCCAGAGTCTCCTTTGTATTATGGACATATCTACCTGTCAGAGAGCCCCCGAAACACATTTCCAAGCACCATTACACAATTCCTATCCTGTCTACAAATGGTATACAAATCATTACCCCAACAATTGCACGTACTCAATCACTTGCTACTTTTTCCACATAAATTAGTCAGTCCAATGAGTCCCACATAATTTAACCACTTCGATTCACTATACACATGTAAATTAATCATCACCAACCTATACTACCATAAGCCAATTACTTATCACAAGAGTTCTTACAAAACTTTTCATTTACCAAGAAGGGTTTGCATATGACTCAAATAATCACAACACATACAATTTCGGCACAACTTGAAGAATTACAATAGTAAAGCATTTAGGGGAGAAATGGGGTGTCTTTGCACCAAATGGGATACAATGCCAGTTCGCTGGGGACAAGAGTTTGCACGATCACTGCTAGACTTGTTCAAACAAATGGGGATATTTTTCTTTCATCTCATCTTCCGCTTCCCAAGTGGCTTCCTTGACTTGTTGATTTCGCCACAACACTTTAACTGAAGCAATTTCCTTATTTTGCAATTTACGGATTTGTCTATCAAGAATAGTAACCGGAATTTCTTCATACGATAACTCTTCAGTAACCTTGATGTCTTCTACTGGCGCGATGGTGGACGGATCTCCAACCACTTTTCTTAACATAGACACATGGAACACCGGGTGCACTAGGGACATTTCAGGGGGAAACTCTAGCTTATAAGCAACTTGCCCTATCCGTTGAGCGATCCGATACGGTCCGACATACCTAGGACTCAACATTCCCTTCTTCCCAAATTGCATGACTCCCTTCATAGGAGACACCCTCAAGAATACCCAGTCATCAACTTGGAATTCCAACTCTCTTCGACGAATGTCCGCATAGGATTTCTGGCGACTCTGAGCAGTTTTCATCCTTTCCTGAATGACTTTAACTTTCTCCATAGCCTGGTGCACGAGATCCAGTCCTATCAATTCTGCTTCACCCACTTCAAACCACCCAATCGGAGACCTACACCTTCTTCCGTACAATGTCTCAAATGGGGCCATCTGAATGCTAGCATGAAAGCTGTTATTGTAAGCAAATTCTATAAGGGGCAAGTGATCATCCCGATTACCTTTGAACTCCAAGACACAAGCCCGCAACATATCTTCAAGCATCTGAATAGTCCGCTCTTCTTGACCATCGGTCTGCGGATGGAAAGCCGTGTTGAGATTCACCTGGGTAACCAAACCTTGCTGAAATTTCTTCCAAAAATTAGCTGTGAACTAAGACCCTTGATCCGAAATAATAGAGAGCAGAGTACCATGAAGCCTCACTATTTCCTTAATGTACAACCAAGCATATTGTTCTGCGGTATCAGTGGACCTGACTGGCAAGAAGTGAGCTGATTTGGTGAGTCGATCCACTATCACCCAAATTGAGTCAAACTTTCGCTGAGTGCGAGGTAATCCTACCACGAAATCCTTGTTGATCATCTCCCATTTCCATATTCATATTTCCATAAGCTGGGTTAACCCACCGGGCCACTGATGCTCAGCTTTTACTTACTTGCTGACAATTTGGACATTTATATACAAAGTCAGCCACACCCCTCTTTATACAGTTCCACCAATAAAGTTCCTTAAGATCGTGATACATTTTCGTAGAACCTGCGTGCACCGAATACCTGGAATGATGAGCCTCCGCCATTACTCTCTCTCGAAGGTTATCCACATCTGGAACACATAGCCTTCCTTGATATCGTAACACACCATCATTGTCGTCGAGGGAAAATGCCAAAGTTTTGTTGTTCAGAATTGCCTCCTTCATCTGTGCCAACGCTAGGTCGATGAACTATTTTTCCTTGACTTCCACTACAAGTGATGATTTTGCTCTATTACGCACAATAATTTCCTCCTTATTTGGGTTCGAAATGCAAACCCCAAGACTGGCCAACTGATAGACCTCCCGAGTTAGGAGCCTCTGATCCGCCCCCAAGTGAGCCAAACTACCCATGGATTTTTGACTGAGGGCGTCGGCCACCACATTCGCCTTTCCTGGATGGTATAAGATGTTCATATCATAATCTTTAAACAATTCTAACCACCGCCGCTGCCTCAAATTTAACTCCTGTTTGAACAAATATTGGAGACTCTTTTGGTCTGAGAACACATCCATATGGACACCAAAAAGATAATGTCGCCATATTTTCAAGGCAAATACAACTGCTGCAAGCTCCAAATCATGCGTCGGGTAATTCTTCTCGTGATTCTTGAGTTGCCTTGAAGCATACACTATAACCTTCCCATGCTGCATCAAAACACACCCCAAACCGACCCTGGAAGCATCACAATAGACCACAAATCCTTTTGTGCCTTTCGGCAAGGCCAATATTGGTGCCGAGGTCAACTTTGACTTCAATTCCTGAAAACTTTTCTCACAAGCGTCGGACCATTGGAACTTAACTGCTTTCTACGTCAATTTAGTCAATGGGGAGGCGAGGGTAGAGAATCTCTCCACAAACCCCCGGTAGTACCCGGCTAAACCTAAGAAGCTACGAACCTCCATCGGGGTCGTGGGTCTAGGCCAATCCTTCATCGCTGCAATTTTTTGGGGATCCACCTTAATCCCCTCACTGGAAACAACATGACCCAGAAAAGTGATGGACTCCAATCAAAATTCACATTTTGAGAATTTAGCGTACAACTGGTGCTGATGAAGAGTCTGCAAAACTGCTCTGAGGTGATCAACATGATCCTCCCTGCTCCGCGAATAAACGAGGATGTCGTCAATGAGGACAATCATAAAGGAGTCTAGAAATGGCTTGAAAACCCGATTCATAAGGTCCATGAAAACTGCCGGGGCATTGGTTAGCCCAAAAGACATGACCAAGAATTTGAAGTGACCATAGTGAGTTCTGAAGGCAGTTTTAGGAATATCCTGCTCTCTGATCTTCAACTGGTGATACCCGGATCGCAAATCAATTTTGGAGAAGAACTTTGCACCTTGTAATTGGTTGAACAAATCATCTATCCGAGGCAAAGGATATTTATTCTTGATGGTGACTTTGTTAAGCTGTCGATAATCAATGCACATCCGAAGCGACCCATCCTTCTTTCTGAAAAAGAGAACCGGAGCAACCCACAGTGACACACTTGGTCGTATGAACCCCTTCTCTAATAAATCCTTCAGCTGCTCCTTTAACTCTCTTAACTCTGCTGGCACTATTCTGTATGGAGGAATAGATATTGGCTGAGTATCTGGCAATACATCAATCCCGAAATCAATCTCCCTATCTGGTGGAATTCCTGGAAGCTCATCTGGAAATACTTCAAGAAACTCGTTCACAACCGGCACAGACTCGAGGGTAGACACTTCTAATGTGGTGTCCGCCACCCGAACCAAATGATAGATACATCCCTTTTTAATCATCTTTGAAGCTTTAAGGTAGGAAATAAACCTACCCTTCGGCACCACATCATTCCCCTTCCACTCGATAACCGACTCATTGGGGAACTCGAGTTTCATGACTCTTGTTCGGCAGTCAAGTTTAGCAAAGCACGAATAAAGCCAGTCCATTCCCATAATCACATCAAAATCCACCATTCCGAGCTCAATAAGATCGGCCGTGGTAATGCGACCACACACCGTGACAACACAATTCCTATAAACTCACAAGGTTGTAATAGAATCACCAACCGGAGTCGATACGGAGAACGACTCATGAAGCTATTCGGGTTCTATCCCAAAACTTGAAGCAATGAATGGGGTGACATAAGACAAAGAGGACCCCTGATCAATAAGAGCATATCAATCAATGGCCTGAATAGACAAGAGACCTGTAACAACATCTGGAGAAGCCTCAGCACTCTGGCGACCACTCAAAGCATAGAACCGGCTAGGTCCATACCTACCACGAGCTCCACCCCTAACTGCACTACGCCCTACAGGAGCTGAAGGACGCACAAATGATGTAGCAACGGAAGACCCAAATGACTGGGAAGATCCCCTACCCATACCCTGACTGGGCGCATGACATTCACGCTGGATGTGACCTCTCAACCCGCACCTATAACATACCGGGATATCCAAATAGCAAGTCTCTATATGGAACCTCCCACACTTGGGGCATGTAGCTCTCCCCTGCTGCTGGGACCTCACTCCTGGATGACCAGACTGAGGGAACCTCCTGCTGTCTGAACCTGGTCTCGAGTGATTGTTCTACTGGTAACTATGCACACATGGCGATGCACTCGCTGAGGACTGAGCACACGAATGGGATGGGCCTGATGACCATCTCCCCAAAACTGGTCTCCCTAAGTGACCCATTGACCGGGCCCTGCTGCTACTCTCCCTTTCTACCCGTATCTTCAACTTCCTAGCCTCCATGTCCTGAATGAATCCTAAAATTTTTCCATAAATCATATCTGAGTTCAAGGCCACTATAGCAACCTCATTCACCACCAAAAGAATAAGTCCTTGAACGAAACGCCGAACTCGAGCATCCATGGTCAACACTAACTGAGGAGCATACTTGGACAACCTCATAAACTCCATGTGGTACTCCCAAACACTCATGCTGCCCTGCCTGAGAACCTCGAACTCAGTGGCGCGAGCTGCCATTGTCTCAGCGGGCAAGAAGTGGTCCATAAAGGCATCTACAAACTCATCCTATCTCTCCGGAGGTCTTCCCTCCTCACGGGAATCCTCCCACATCTCGAACCACGAACACGCTGCTCCCTTTAACCTGTATGAAGCCAACTCAACCCCCTCTGTCTCTGTAGCCTTCATCACTCGAAGAGTCTTGTACATCTCATCAAGGAAATCCTACGGATCGGCCTCTGGGTCTGTGGCTGAGAACTCTGGAGGGGCCAATCGTAGAAACTGGTAGACTCTGGAGCTGGCAGAATTTCCCTGTCCGCTGGAGGACACAGGGGCACCATGAGATCTCTGGGATTGGGCGACCACTAACTGGGTTAACATACGGATGGCTCCTTTAAGGTCCCCATCAGAAACCCTGGGATTGGAAGCTGGAACAGTATCATGATTAGGAGTATCGGCGGGAGGGATGGTGGCACCCTCTGCCGCAGCTGGAACAGGAATGCTTGGATCTGGAATAGATGGACCGGGCAGATTCAAGGCCGGGGAGTCACTCTCACCTACGACATCAGGTACATGATTCATGGCCACACTTGGGGTAGCATCGGTCCCAAGGCCGAGTCTAGCTTTCTTCTTAGGTGCCATTTCTGAAAATTTTGGAACAAAGCACGAGTTAGACGTAAATACTTCCACTTTCCACTTCACCGCACGATATGGAATAACAAAGAAGATGATAGTTTCCTAAATGCCCGTGTAGCCCCCTACTTATAGATGTGGTCGACAACACACCGATAAGAAGGGCTCTACTAGGCACGCTCCGAGACATCCTAGGACACTTTTAAAACCTGAGGCTCTGATACCAAGTTTGTCGCGCCCCGAATCCGAGGGATATGACCGGTGCTCGACCGGGTAGCCCCAGTCAAGCGGACCTGGGTGCCTCTCTTACCCCACGTGTTACCCCGCATTTTTCATTACTTATTAGCCAAGAGAAATAACAATTTACAATTAAAACACCTTTTTATTACAAAACATACATATGGTACATGATACTTAGCGTGGTTTACACTTTACATAGCCTAATGTGCAAGATACATATTACATAAGTTCATGACCCACATTACCTGTCTACGGAGCCTCTAAACATGAAAAGGGATGATATCGTACTTGCCGGTAATAAGGCCCCGGCTATACCTTATACAAATACCAAAATAAGACTCCAGAATAAAGGCGACATGAGCCACATAGGGCCTCGAAAGGAGAGGGGCTCACCAATTCAGGTGACGGGAAGGGATGAAGAGCTACGGTCGGTGGACTGGAGTACCTGCTATGGATCCACCTACAATCATAACATGAACATAGCGCCTCCGACAAAAGGGACGTCAGTACACTTGAATTGTACTGGTACGTATGAACAAACTTGATCCAAGTAAACTCCAGCCATATACAAGTAGGTATCAGTAATAGAAACAACAATCAAATGCACAAGGAAATGAACAATCAAACCAAACAAGTTTTCAATCTCTCCTGTTTCCCCCTTCCACAATTCCAAGCGAATGATTTCACAATTTGCTCAAGTGTTTATTTCAATAGTGATTTCGATCACTTTCCATCCTTATTACCTCGGCCACCCTTATCACCACAACTCGCACCTTATAACTTCGTGTTGCGCTACACAACCCGATCCCACCGTACAGTTACAATTCACCAATCAACACAACAACAATCATCAATTCACAAAGATCAACAACAACACATCTTAAGAAATAACATCGACAATTTACAAGTATTTCCATAGCCATCAATACTATTTTCCGTCATATCCAACAGCTCACATGTGTTTTACATCACAACGACAATTGCCCACAATGAGCCATAGATGTGGTTATCATAGTTATTCCAGTTGCATCATTTGTGATTTTCTTTTGTCATTCGTTCCTCAATTATTACCACAAGCACAATCACAATAATTTCATGAATAAGCCATGCAGATATCATATACCAAAAATTCGTACACCACACAAGGCGATTCTACAAAGATCAAGGTTAGCCATACATACCTGGAGCCGAATTCCCTTTTAATATCTACTTCCAACTTTACCAAAAAGCCTGGCAACGTCAATCTAGTGCAAAAATTAATACATATTTCTTAGAATAAAAGTTCACAATCACTACCCGAATATATTTAGGTTATCAACCCTCCTTTACATAATTCTTTACTCCCACCTAATTACTCTTACTAGAGTTTAGGTTTTAATAGACATGCATGAGTGTTTCGATCCCTATTACCAAGAATCAATGCATAAGAATCTCCCTTTTTATTAAAATATGAAAATCAATAAAAAAGAGTTGGGGACCTTGCCTACAAGAATGGAGATGAAGATAATACGCAAGAATTTCGGGGCCTGGGCGACGTTGGAAAATCAAATTGATGAAGATGAGATTTTCTCTCTCAAGAACCCTCTCTCCCTTCTCTCTAGTTTTATCCAGAAAAATGTGTAAAAATGAAGGGTTGGGGTGTTTTATTAAAGAAGAGATCGGGTTGAAAAATTAGAAAATCTGGAGCCGAGTCGGGTCTGTGGTCGCACTCTGCGATCGCAGAGTGGAAATGCGGTCCGCATAATGGACCGCAGAAGTGCTCCTAAAATCTGACTTCTCTGCCTGGTTTTGCGATAGAAATGCGGTCCGCATTTCTGTTCTGCGGTCGCATAATGCACCGCAGAATTGACCTTCACAAATCCTCGAGAAATTTATGCGACAATTATACGGTCCGCATATTGATTATACGATCGCATAATAGACCGCATTTTGAATTTCAATTCTACAGCAGAAATACAATCCGCATACCTGATCTGCGATCGCATTCTGGGCCGCATAATGGCAATTTTTTGGAAAATTTTGATTCTTGATTTTTAATTGCAAAATCAGTAAAAAGGTCTGAACCGCAGCTCGCAAGCTTGCCGCAAAGAATTCTACACATTCCTAACATATATTCGAAACTTGCACTACGAGCTACTAGATTTTGAGCACGAAATTTTACGGGGCCTTACAGAAGTGTAGAGGCATATTCCACTGTTGGATCATAGTTTGTACTAGAATGGTGTTAATCGAGGGAGCAAGGGGTGTAGGATGTTGTTGAGCCAGATTTGGTTTAGATAATTGCTCATTGCTAGGCCCATCCCCTCCGATATCAACTGGGCAAGTTATTGAGTGTTCTGAAGGATAGCTATCGCTTCCTGACCATTTATTTGGATGTTGAATGACACAACATGACTCATTAACCCCATCTCCATCCAAGAGAGTGGTTGGTAATCCTGGACTTGGGGAGGTTGGACATAAATATTTGGTGTTGAACTGACTGTGGGGAATTTTGTTGTTGATTTTTCATTGTTGGGTTGTTTAGTTGTCTTATTATCTGAATTAGTCTGCTTCTCCTTTGTAGAGAGGATGAAATTATTGGCATTGTATGTAGAGGGTTTATGGTTTAAAAGGCCTTCAACCAGCGTGTGAGTTTGGCTATCACTATGGGCAATGAGATTGGTGGTAGGGGTAATGATTGGGTAGGTTTCTTGCATGGAGTCTGTGAGTTTGACTTTTAAATTTAAAGGAGGGATATGGAGGGATTTTATATCTTTTCCTTGGATATTGAGGTTAGCCATTTGTCCGTTTGCTGGCTCACTTGAAGCCAAGCGGATGTCATGTTTAGGTTGGTTTATGTTTTCAATCTTTGTAGAGAGATTATTACTTGTGTGATCAGCAAAGAATGGAGTAGAAGTTATTTTATTGGTGGGATTAAGGGCCTGTCGTGTAGGTTTAGTAGTATTATTTGTATTAATAATAACATTTTTATTATCTATTTGCATGCCTTCATTTTGTTTAGTGGTAGGAGTTGGCACGTAGGAGTCTTGCATTGCCATATCGTTATTATGTAAGGCCAAATGGCTTATTGCATGGGAAAATTGAGGAGTTTTATTATTTTCTTTTGAGTTAATATTTTCCAATACCATGTGCTCCTCCTCCAATATGGTAAAGTGGTTTTGGGTCGGGAGGGATTTTCTATCCATGTTCTTATTGTTTGTAGTAATCTTTCTTGAATCCTTAGATTTATATTGAAGGATTTGAGTATCAATATACTTACCAACACTTGCATTGTAAAGGTTTAGAAAAATACCTGGACCTTAAACCTTTTCCTTTGGAATTATGCTGCTTACCGGATTGGTGTTCCTAAATTGTTTCTTACTTCTATTCTTGTTGAATATTACAGTCTACCATTCCCCTTTTTGGTCCTCCTCCGGTGATCTCTGCATTGTGGGCTTGGGTCTTGGAATTTCTTGCGAGGTCTAAAGATAAATGTGCATAGGGGGTGTGGGTGCCCCAACCTCCCATATTTTATACATAGAAGATTTTCTCCCTCATACTAGATAGCTTGCTTATGACTGCCAATGTAACTGAAGGCTTGCACTGGGGTATTTAGTGGTATTTCCACATACAGTCTCGCATAACGATCCTTAATTGTAGTTGATGTACAAACATCTATTTTCAGTAGACGTCCAATTAAGTTTCCAATTTTTTGTAATATTTTTCCATCATAAAACTCCATTGGTAATTGTGGCAGTCTCACCAATATGGCCGAGGTAGTTAATTTTTCCTTAGAAGCCACAAAATTTGGTTTCCATTTGATAACGGAGTGGTTGTATCCATTAACAAACCATGGACCTTGATGGAGTGCCTTCTCCATATTCTCTTTTCTTGTGAATTTGATGATAAGAAAATCTTCCCCTAAATCAATTAGAGAGAAGGTTTCCGTTGTCCTCCAAAGGTCTTGGAGTTTCCGTTTTAGATATTGATACAACATGCGTTTGCCAAAAAGTTTCACAATGATTGAATATTTCCATGGCTCATAAATTCTGATTTTATCTTCCTCTGTTAGAGTGATCCATTTAATGCCTTGGGCTGAAGACTATAATGTATTCGTTAATGAGGTCCCTTCTTCTGGCAGGTTTTCGGACAAATCAATGTTGCATTGATTGTTGTTTGAGATGAAATTCATGTTGTTTGTAGCTGTGACCATGTCCCTATAGGACCATTTAGCTTCTTCTGCCTCATAGTGTGTTGGAGATTGGAGATTAATGTCGGGTGGTTTGGATGGGATTCATAGGATTGTGGATCCATGTCTCTAGACAAGGTAGAATCATCTAATTTTTTTTAAGAAGGAAGTGAAGGTGTGCTTCCCTAGAGAGCCCTCAACGCTATATTCTAAAAGCCTTGTTCACTCATAAAACAAATAAACTATATGTATCACTGCTGGGAGCTTGTTTTAAACCATACCAACTCTTCTCAACTTGCTAAATAATTCTTTTTTTTATTTCAAAACTTTCTCTCTACTCCTTATAAAATTTTTCATCTAAGTCTCCATGGAGAAAAGTAGTTTTAACATTTATTTCTCAACCTCTTAATCCGAACTTGCAGGTAAGCTTAGAATAACAAGAATGGATGACATCTTCACAATTGGAGAGAACATCTCATAAATATCAACTTCTTTTTTCTGATTAAATTCATTGACAGTTAATCTAGCCTTGTATCGTGAAACTGAATTACCATCTTCATGTTAGCGTGAAAAATCACATATTTTTTTTAGGCTTTTCTATCTTAAGGCGACTTAACTAAATTAGAAGTATGATTATCATACAAGAATTTCATCTTATCCTTCATAACATAAAACTACTTTTCTTTTTCTTCACAATGCATGGACTTTTTAATACTTTTAAGGTTCTCCCCCATCAACCAAGAGTATAAACTCACTATGAGGATAATGAAATGAAGGTATTTTCTCACTAATAGTCTTTTGAGAGAACTTTCTAGAGCATCAACAACAATTGATTGTTGACCAACCACATTATCATGAACTGGAGCATCAACACATCATGCTGGTCATTGTGAATATAATCATTATCTTTATTATTAACTTGATTATCATCATTTAGAAGATTTTCTTCAGGTGATATTAGGGCTATTCAAAATCGAACCGTAAATGTCAATCGAACCATAAAAGTGATTTGATCGCTTACTGGTATCGGGTTATCGGATTAACGGTTGGTGAACAAATTAAAATTTTATAATTAATAATTTATCAGTTCAGGGACGGATTACCTAATTTTCTTATTGGACAAGCCATCAAATAGTTAAGAATTATTATATTTATATTTTTACCCATTAGGAAGCAACTTCTTAGCAACTAGAACTTCAACATCATTATAACTTCTTTTGGGGGGGGGGTGTGGTGGTGATGGTGGTGGTAAGACTAGGCAGATCTAGATAGTTTGATAACTTTCTGCTCAAATAAATCATTTAATTTTGTAACTGAAGCAAAACTATATTCAGAATTTATGTTAATCAAACATCTATTAATAGTTAAGGATCCTCAATTTGTATTTTGGCTTGTTTCTTGTTAAATAATTAAAGAAGAAGAAACTACCATTAACAATGAGAGCTTCTACTGGAGTGTGATTGTGATTGGATCGTCTATCTATTGTTTAATGTCTTTCTTATTTGTATAATTTTTATTGTTTGTTTAATTTAGCCGATAAATCATCCTATAATTGCTAATCTGATACCAATCTTCCCAATATCTTTTTAGGTGGCTAGAGGATTAGTATATTTACAAGCCGATAATCGATAAGCCAATCTGTTAAGCGAAATATCCGCTCAATCTGCCCGATAAGAAGTCCTAGGTGAAATAGTATAGGTACTGGATCAACATCAACTAAGTTTTCACTTCCCTGAGAATCAACCTTCTTAGCTTTGTAAAAATCTTCAATTGTCTGGTCTTCAAAGAATACAATATTATGGCTTCTAACAAGTTTCTTCTCAATAGGATGATAAATATGATAAATTTATCTTGACTATAACCAGTGAAGATACATTACCTAGTTTTAACATTCAACTTTGACCTCTCATTCTTAGAAGTATGCACAAGGGTGTTACACCCGAAGACTCTCAAATAATCATAAGAAAGATTCTTATCAAACCAAATTCTGTAAGGAACATCACTATCTGAAGTAATAGTATGAGACCAATTGATATCAAAGTAGCTATATTAAGTGTTTCTGCAGGAGTCTGGCAGCTTAGCATCTGAAAGCAAGCATCTAACCCTCTTAAATAAAATTTTATTTATCCTCTCTGCTAAACCATTTAACTGAGAAGTTATTGGAGGAGTTTTCTAATGCCGAATACCATGCAGTCTACAATAATTATCAGAAGGACTAATATAATCACCACCGTTGTTTGAGCGGATGCATTTTATTTTTTTCTTGTCTGCGTTTCAATCAAGCCTTGAAAATTCTTGAACAAATTAAATACTTGATCTTTGGACTTCGAAGGAAATACCTAAAGTTTTCGAGAATGATTATCAATAAAAGTCACAATGTAAAGTGCACCATTGTGAGACCTTACTTTAAAAGAACCACATAAATTAAAGTGTACTAATCCCAGCAAATTAAGCTTTCTCGAAGACGGGTGACACTAAAAGATACTTTTTTTTCCAACTAAGTAATGAACACATCTCTTTAACTTTGTTTGTTGTGTTCTAGAAAGTAAACTTTTTTTAGGTAAATTATCAATCTCCTACTCACTCATATGACTCAGCCTTCTATGTCATAAATCTGATGAAGTATCATTCTCTACCAAATTAATTGAGTCAATAAAAAGAAAGCCATGCATTTTGTACAAGTGGGATAACTTGATACCTCGATCCACAAGCACTGAACCTTTAGTAAGCTGCCACTAGACACTACCAAGAATGTTATAATAATTCTTATCATCAAAGTTTTCGGTAGAGATTAAAATTGGACGAATATCTGGAGTATGCTTGATATCACTAAAAACTAACCTCAAAATTATTGTTAGTTTTCAAGCAAACTATGCTAACGCTAAATACCTCAATCTCACCATCATTGCCTATTTTTTACCTTCCAAAACCTGGAATATAAGAAGAAAAATATTTTTCTTTGGCATGAAATGAGAAGTTGCACCTGAATCTAAAAACCAACTAGTTTCATCATGAACAAGGTTAATAACATATTTGTTGTGGGAAAAAAATATCATCATTAATAATAGTAGCAAGACTCGCCATCTTCCTTTAATTGCCTTATTTCTCTCTTAAACTTGTAATAATATTTCTTGATATATGTATACGGCGAAATCGAAGGGTCCAATTTTCCGTATTTTAAGCATTTCGAAAGATCGACTCAAAGTCTCGAGGCTGCAAAGATGCGCTCGAGTCTTCTCCCTCGGGGTCCATCGACATTCGGCCTCAGGAGGATATCAATCAAGTCTAAAGCAGAAATAGGAGTTCCCAAGACACGGCTAAGTCTGGCAAAACATAGCCAAGATATTCTGAGCCCTAGGCGTCATTTCAGTCGTCCCATCTCCACAACTTTACGGCTAATGTGTACCTTACCGTATAAGCTTCTCCCCTTCTATATAAAGGGTATTCTAATTATTTTGTAAAAAAATGGATGTTGCTCCAAAGTCTCTACATGAAATATATGATAACTCTCTCTCTTTCTCTCTAAGATACTCTCTCGACTTTGTTGTTCTATCCTATTATTTTCCTACTTTTTCCATATTCATTGCTCGTTTATTGCTTATCATTAGTTATAAAGAGCCTCATTTAATATTATTGCATCTGTTAGCCCTTCCCTGTTTTCCCCCGATAGCTCGAGCCCGAGCTCCAAAACTCGACCTCGAGGCCCCAAATGGCTATCTCTCGGGCCGATTACTGCTTTAGTTTAGCTCGCGTCTCACCCTCAAACTACACACTCACAACATCAACTTCTCCACAACTAGCATAAAAATAGATCATATATTTTGGAGTCCCATTAACAAATTTAATTATTATCACCATTTTCACAGTAAACAGTTTGGCGCGTACCGTGGGGCAAAAAATAATAGTGATTATTTTTCTGCTAGTTTTGTCACACAACGCAAGTTATCTTTCACACTTCTTCTTGTTCAAGATCTTCAATTGCAGGTCCAAATGTCTGGCTCAGTAAACAGAGTTGAAAACAACAACCTCGAAAACCACGGAGAAAATTGTGTAGCAGTTCCGATCAACAGCGCACCACCACTGAACCCCGATAATGCGCCAGGACCAATTCTAGCAGACGTGGGTTCATAAGACGCACAACAGGTCGACAAAACCTCACACACCGATAGAAGCGTACAACAAGACGACCAACAGGAAGCCCAATAAAACACAGCTCGGGAAGAACAGGAAGTTAGCATTCATGTTATCTTTGAAATATTGTAGGCACAACAGCTGGCTATCGCTTAGCTGCAAAGCCATCCAAAAACTCCCAGCACCGTAGTGCCATGAACAACTCCCCCGCCCGAACAGGTACCGGAGATACTGAGCAATAATGGTTCGACGATAGATCCGTCTATCGTAAAAATGCTCGAAGATTTTTCCAGAAGAATCGAGTCAGGCGAGAAGATGATAGCCGCCAATGACAAGAAAGTCGAAACTTATAATTCCAGGGTCGACCAAATCTCGGGCACACCCTTGGTCCTGAAAGGCGTAGACTCATGGAAGTTCGTGCAGCGGCCGTTCCCGGAGGAAGTAGCTCCGAAACCGATCCCAAAGAAGTTTAGAATGTTGGAACTCCCGAAGTACAACGGGACCTCAGACCCCAATGAGCACGTTACCACCTATATGTGGCAGTAAAAGGAAATGACATAAAAGACGACGAGATCGAGTCCATCTTAATGAAGAAGTTCGGGAAACACTCTCAAAGGGGGCCATGATGTGGTACCATAATCTAGCTCCCAACTCCATAGACTCATTTTCCATGTTGGTAGACTCCTTCATAAAGGACACGCCGGTGCCATCAAAGTAGCAACGAGGAAGTCCGACGTATTCAAGATCAGGAAAAGGGAGAGTGAAATGCTGCGAGAGTTTGTATCTCACTTTCAAACGGAACTAACGGAACTACCCCCGGTCTCCGACGACTAGGCAGTATAGGGCTTCATTTAGGGCCTGAACGAGCAGAGTTCTATGGCCTCACATTAGCTAAAAGAGAATCTGATCGAGTATCCTGCCGTATCCTGGTCGGATGTCCACAACCGATACCTGTCAAAGATTAGGGTCGAGGATGATCAATTGGGTGCCCCTTCGGACTCAGTATACCCAAACAGGCTCTTAGCAGAACAGTCAAAGCCGAACAAAGAAAGGTGTTAGGTCCCGTGAAATCTCGACTCAAAAACCCGGATCCCGTGGTGCCAAGTTAGGATCGTGTGTTAGAAATTAGTAAATATACTTCGGTGCGAACCTTTTTGGATTGAATGATGTATTAAAAAGTCAAGAATAAGTTTCCAGAAAAATACAAGAAATGCGGTCCAGAATGCGGTCGCATAATTGAAATGCGGACCGCATACCTGCCGCAGAGTGAGGCAGAATGTTAGATGAAATTGAAGTCAGAAATGCGTTCGAAAAATGCGGCCGCATAATAAAAAATACGGACCGTATAAGCCGTCGCATATTTTCCTTTGAATTTGCGAAGGTCAGTTCTGTGGTGCACTTTGCGACCGCAGAACACGAATGCGGACCGCATTATTACCACAGACCGAGTCAGAATGTTTAGTTTTTGGGGGAGCATTCTGCGGTCCATTATGCGGACCGCATCTTAATTCCGCGGTCGCAGATGCAACCGCATAGTTGACTCGGGGCTCCAATTTTCTAATTTTTAACCCGACTTCCCTATCGATATAACCGGTGTATTAGCTCATTTTGACCATTCATCTGAGCAATTCTAGAGAGAGTAAGAGGTTCCTTAGAGAGGAAAAGTCTCTCATCAAATTATTCTATAAGATTGGGCTAAATCATTGAAGAAAATCAAGGAAAGGCTCCCGAATCTTCATCCCAAGAGGTAAGGCTCCATCACCTCAGCTCATATTTTTTTACTTAGCCATATGGGGCCATTAGGGAAGTAATTCATGGGTATGAGAATGAATATCCTGCATGCATGCCACCATAGAGTATTGAAAATTAGTAAAATTAAAAAGGAGGCAATTGGGGGTATAACATGATAGAAATTCCTCACAAAAATGGGCCTAAGATACAATGCACCTTTAGTGTTTGATGATATGCTCAAGCCAAGCTAGAACTTCAGTTTCGTCTCTAATTCTCAATTTTTAATTCAAAATTTCTTGCTCAATAGATTGAAGCTCTAAGAGTTCCGAAAAATTGTAAAAGAATAAGGAAAGGCTTTGTTGAGGTATGTATGGCTAAAACCCCCTTCTATTAGAAATCGAGCTCCGTTGGTGCTTACGGACGTGTGGTAAGAGTTTAATTGGATAGTATATTGATTTTTATTGTGAAATTAATTGATTTACATATATCTATACATATTCGTGAAGGATGTGCCTCAATGTGAA
>MU751672.1:61506-88121 GCA_026770625.1 Nicotiana glauca
GCTTATGTGTTGTATCTTTAGAGGCTCCAAAGACACTAGTGTGGGTTGTGTACGGGTTTTGGGGAGTCCCCTCTGTGTATATGTTGTAATCCTAACTTGTGATCTCCTTAAGCCGTGACTCTAATAGAATCCATGAAGCTAACTTATGAACGGTAAAATATCACGATATGAAATGAACTAGTAATGTGGTATACCCCATGTATTAGCGTTCAAATTAACCAAAGGCATGAGTTCCGCATTCATAATGAGTTGGGGTAGAAAGTGTTCGGTAAGGCTTGCTCAGTCGGGTTCACTTGATTGTGCGCCGGTCGCTCCTACCGAGGTTGGGGTGTGACAAAAGATATCAGCCATACACTGAAGACAGAAGAAATTCCCCGAGACACAACCCGCCTCGCAATGACCGACCGGTCAACCGAGGGTACAACCCTCGCGGGTTCATTAATAGAGTCGGATTCGACGAAAACACAGGGCCAACTGGGGAACCACACCTATCAGAGTACAACTTAAATGTTGACATTTTAGACATCGTGTTCTCCATCGGCAAAATCAAGGATACTAGATGGCCTAGGCCTGTACAATCGGATCCTTCCCAAAGGAATCATAACTTAATATGCAAATTTCATAACACGCATGGCCATAGGACCGAGGATTGTCACCAGCTGCGAGAAGAAGTGGCCAGGTTACTAAACAACAATCATCTCAGAGAATTCTTGAGTGACCGAGCCAAGAATCAGTTTCGAGGAAGGGAGGCAGCCAAGAAGAATGAAGTAAACGAGCCACGACACGTTATTTACATGATATTAGGAGGGATCGACGCTACTCAAGAACCCGTGATGAGAAGGACAAAAACTTCTATCACCAGAGAAAAGCGAAACCGGGGATACGTACCTGAAGATGCCTTCACATTCAGCGAGGAGGATTCCGAGACCCTGTCTCAGCCTCATAACGACACATTGGTAATCTCTTTCCTCGTAAATACATTTCAGATAAAACATGTACTCGTGGACCTAGGTAGCTCAGCCAACATTTTCAGGTTAAAGGTAGTAGAGTGGCTCAGACTACAAGACCAAATTGTGCCTGCCACTCGGGTCCTCAATGGATTTAACATGGCAAGTGAGACAACAAAGGGAGAGTTCACTCTCCCGGTCAGTGTGGCCGGCGCAACTCAAGACGTCAAATTCCATGTCATCGAAGGAGACATGAGGTACAACATCTTGCTCGGGCGATTGTGGATACACTGCATGAGAGAGGTACCCTCCACCCTCCACTAGATAATGAAATTCTCAAGAAATGATGGGACTAAAACCGTCCACGGGGAGCAACATGCGGCAAGAGAAATGTTCGTAGTGCACGGTGCTGCACCGATGCCAATATCTCCACTCTCGAGAGAGCGTAAGGACAATCAAACTACATCTTCGGCTAAGCCTAATTGAACACAGCGGAGGACCGTACTGAGTCCTCGTCACTAACAATATGGGCATACCAGACCTCAGAACGTTGCCAAACGCATCTTGTGATAAGGTATAACCATCTCCCTTTTCAGTTTATATTTCATACTAATCCTTTTATACATGCACTCGATCAAAGCGGTCAAATACGCACGCCTAACCCGAAGACCCTTATGTTTTAAAGACATCCGTTGCACTCTTTTCCTTTGACCGAGCTTTTTGTCCCAAAGAAGGTTCTGCCGGCAAGGTTTGTAACGAGGCAACACCTATATGCTACCTAAAGGGAAACCAACAGGTCCTCAAGGCTTCTTTTTCTATCAACCACGAGTGCCGGTGGATGCCCTTTCGGAAGGTCGTCTGCTCAGAAAAACCAAGAGATGCCAAATAGAATCCCGATGAGAAAATTTTGTAGCGGACCAAACGGTCGAATGAACCGTGTCTGCTCTATCGCACCCTGATGGTGGATTCACATATACTAGTGTCAAATAATTAAAGAATGCTTTTTTCCTACACGATTCATGCCCCAAGGAAAACCCAAAATTTTTTGCTAGAACAATTTCTCCATCAGAAAATGTCTGAATACTCGGAGACTGGCATCGATAATTCGACACCCGCATGACCTCGGGGTAAAAAATCTAGATGAATAAGCCCTCAGCAAGGCAGCACAAAAATCATTAACTATCTCCAAAAAGAAAGCGTCCCGAATTCTCGGAGACTGAAGCCGAAGAACTCAACATACGCACGACCTTAGGGTCGGAATCTCCAAAGTGGTAAGCCCTTATTCAGGCAATCCCAAGCTCACGAGTAATGGCTCTCAATCCAAAACATACTCGATGACTCGGAGACTATCGCCAGTTGCCATTTAGCAATAAATCCGAGTCCATAAGACCCCAAGCGGGAAGACTCAGTCTTGTAAAACTTGCACAAAGCAACAACACGAACTGTAAGAACTTCAAGTAAGGCATGAATCATACTTGCATCAAGTATCAACAAAAAACTGTAAGACCTCAAAAGGCATGAAAAGTTTCGTAAGACCTTATTACATGCATAAAATCAATCTCGAAGTTCAGGATATATATCGAATTTGTAAGAACCCTAAAAAGGCATACCCTCGATATAGACGCCTAAACTACTATACTTGAGGATCAAAAAATGGCTCCGACCAAACATAAATGACTACGGTCATACGGCTTCCCTGCCAAACTAATGCGGGTTGGGGACGCCCGTCCGTCGCTAAAAAATCATAGGCCATTACTTCGAATCTACTTCGAAAAGAATCGGTTAAACATGCTACACTTAATAGGCTTCGAGCTACTCAGCTTACGAGGCGAACCTTACGAGGTGCTCGAACATCGCCACTAACGACTGGAAATCGAGGTTCTTCCCGAACCGATGACAAGTCAAGCAAAATCATTGCACAAGCCCTTAACGAGAGGAAAATAAAGCCTAGCGAGCCTCAGAGCCGCACATATGCCTAAAGGCAAAGCGTAAGAGCTATTGTCACCAGCCTAACGAGCCTCATGGCCGCACATATGCCTAAGGGCAAATCGTAAGAGCCATTGTTGCAAGCCTATCGAGCCTCAGGGCCAAACACACAGCCTAAGGGCGAAGCGTAAGAGCCATTGTCTCTAGCTTACATAAAAGATCATTTAGATCAAAGGAATATGAGTCGTTGTCACCCGCCCAATACAAAAATAAAACTTAAGGGTGGACTGAGCTTGAGTCTTAGCCTGACTCGGAGACTGGATCTAAGAGAGTTATAACGTAAGGGCCACCTACCAATGAAAACAGAAAACGCTTGAGGAATTTATGAGCTCAAGTCGAGACTCGACTTAGAGACTCTACCCAAAGCAGTCGAATAAGAGCGTAGGTGCTCAAAGTGCCTACTTACACCAAAGGTCGCATCGACCGACTGCCTAAAGATCCCCTAGAACATATCTCGAGTCAAATGATTTATACTAGCTCACAGGTAGGACTAACTTGGTTCAAATCTTGACAAACAGAAACGCAGAAGATACAAATCACATGATTCCTCCCTTATGCATACAAATAATACAATACGAATTCTGTTTACAACATGCTATGATAGCTATATACATAAAAGCAAAGAAAGAAATAAAATGTTCCCATCAGGGACTATGGTCCAGCAGCCTCTTCCTTTCCATCTTTAGTATCAGACAGAAGGAATTTGGCATCATACTGCTCCCCCTTGGCTTGCTCGAACTCTACCGAGAGATCAAAACCTCTAGCATGAATCTCTTTGAGGGTTTTCCTTAGGGCTTTACACTTCGAATACTCCTTGCTACTACTAGCACGATCGAGGGCTCTCTTCAGATCGGCCTTAGCGACAACAGCACTCCTCGAATATACCGTCGTTCTCTGGTCCACCCTGGTGCTGCTCATCACAGCCGTGCGATTAGATTTGCTTATGCCAACTCATTAACACAAACGGTCTGAAGTTGTATCTAGAGGGTAGAAGCCATGGCTAAAGCACTCTCTTTGGTCGCAGAATGGGTACTTACACGAGCTTGCAACTCGTTGAATTCACGTTTGGCTCGACGAACCTCGCCCCAGAGCTGTCCCAGCTCCTCTGCCTTGTTCTCCAACTGAAGTATTAGAACATTAATCCACAGGTATAAAAGGCAGAATGCGAGCCAAAATGGAACGTAGGATACCTGCCTTTCTAGGCAACTTTCACAGCTCTGATTTTGGTCCATCTCGCACCGCAGGGAAACCAGCTCAGTTTCCTTTTCTACACAAATAAGCTTAAGGGATTTTTCTCTTTCCAAAGCCTCCCACAGCGGGGCCTCACAGTGAAGTAGTTCGGATTCGAGCTTGTCAAAAGCCTACAAAAAAAGTTGAATAAGGACAAAGAAGAGCACGGGATCGAGCTAACCTCGCAGCGATTGAAAACTCCCTATAAGGCCAAACTAATGAGCCTCACTGAAGATCGAGCAAACGTCCAATGGCTTACCACCATCTGAAGGTAGTTGTCCATTCGGATCGCCTCCTTTTAACCATCGAGAAGGAGTCGCCCCGCTACAAGCCCCTTCGCATCTCGGGGGCCCTTTCCATTTTTCATCGACCCTCGGGCCCAAGGATGGCAATCTCTCTTCCACTGCCAAAAGGTGCGGCCTCATTTTTGGAAGTCTCCAATACTTGTGGCAGATTAGTTAGTTAGCCAAAAAGAAAGGTGCCGTTTTTCAGGAAAAAAGGCACCGGACACCTACTGTGATGCTTCGCATCCCATCTCCCTTTAGACAGATCTCGCCATCGGCACTTATCGTGGAACGAGCAAGATTCCAACTTACGAGACCACTCAACTAAACATGGGACCTCATTCGGCAACCAATGAGTTGCTACAAATATGGAACGAAAAGATATCACTAAAGAGCCCGCCTCTGGTAAAAATGATGATAGGTCAGGTGAAGACACTTACGTGTGAAATTCCACTTCTCAAGAAATGGAAAAAATTCTCCGGGGATGACATCGGCCATTCGAATCTGAATGAACCGATTCATCCATCTGCAATCCTCGCCCTCTTAATTTCCGACAATAGGGACTGGGGTAGATCGATGTTGCAGAGCGATCAAACCCCCATAACTTAGTGGCCGATACAACCTCACGAGATGGCTCAAGGAAAATTCAATCTCGGCCTTGTCAGTGAAATATCTCATCATCTGCACTATTTTCCAAAAGGAGAACCTGCGCCAAGGTAACTCAATGTCGCCGGCAAAAATCAAGATCCGACGTAAAAATATGCGTGTATATGCTCAAAAACCCCTCTATGAATGTCATGATGCTCTCCTCGGAAGAAGGTACTTGTAATAGCACTCCTTCTTGCCATACGCAATCCTTTCTGATCATTTCAAGGTCTTCCTTTCCCACTGATGAGATGATCCTCGACATATGCTCCCAGTGGCCTAGAATATTAGGAGGCCTCCCCGATGTTATGACTCTCCTCGGGGAAGGGCACCTCGAGGCCCGCTCACCGAGCACCGGTAGTGCGTCACTATCACCGACAAAATACGGGGCATAAGATGAATTCCCCTCTCCTTGGCAGTCGAACGTCGATGTAGTGGTCATGCTTACGATGGAATAAGAGGAGAATGGTGAGGATTGGGACAAAAATCCTATATTGAAACAACAGAAGAACTAGCACGAGATGCCAGGTTCTGTGAAAGAAGTAGTCCCTCAAAGCAGCAGAGTCTCCATTTAAAAAGGCAAATGCATGAATATATAAGGGCAGGGCAGCAACTGCCCACCTACCCGAAAGGGCAATTAATCCTACCTGAAACGCACTGATATGGCCATTCCGAGCCCCTTTTTACCTGATTGGGCGAGTGCTATTGCCCCGCAGAATACGAGAAGTGGCGAGACCTCGAAAATTCCCTGATGTTGCTAACACCAATCCGATAGAAGCTGTCAATTTAACTTTGGGGCACGACCCGAATTAAGGACCTTGGTCGCTCCAAAATCAAATTTTGAAAGGTTAACGTTAAAAGTAGAGAGATTAAAATCATGAGAGCAAAGGAACAAAAAGAAAACAAAGAGAGGAAAAATCTCTTTTTACATTTCCAAAATGTATTTACAAGAGACATCTTCACAAAATTCATCCCCCGAGGATTACATGCACCTAAAAACTACTCTCCATCTCCGTTGTCTTCATCCTCATCAGGGGAAATCAAAAGAGTTAGCTCCATATCCAATTCACGAGCCTCCAAAAGATCAGCTGACAGACTGACGCCCCTGGCAGCAATCTCCTCCAGGGTTTTTCTCCTTGCCTCTTCCTTAGCATGTTTAATAACTCGAGCTAGTTTCTGATCAGCTGCTATCGATGTCACGAGCTATTTTCTGTGTCGTGGCTGCATCCTCTAGGTAAGTAGCGGCCTTCATTTCAATATTGACTTGGCCGTATTTAATGCAGTGATCTCCTTGCGAGCGCCCTCGAGAAGATCAAGGGATGATGCCAGTTCCGCAGCCGATACCTCACCCTGCTTCCTCAGCCTGAGGATCTCCGCATTCAGTTGACTGATCAACAAATTATTTTGCTCAACCTACAAAAGGAAAGTAAGCCTATTTTCATCGAAGTATAGGTAAAGAGGTCGGGTACAAGTAGGATGAAATACCTGTGCAGCGAGATCGACCTTTTCCCGAAGCGCTCCCTCCAAAGTGGCCCAGAGCTCTCCTGATTCCCTCTCTCCTCGGGCAGACTGAGCCTTTGATTCTGGTAGCATCAAAGCAAGCTTCTTGCAATCCTTCTCTTGGTAAGAAAGCTCCCCGTGGAGTTGGAAGATGGCATGACCATACATATCCTTGCACTAAGGTACAACAGAAGAGTTAAAAAAGAGAAACAAGGAACGACACCTAAAATAGGCATACGAAAGACGGCTACCACCTGCTGCAAGGATCTCTCCACATCCTTAACAGTGCCAGGAACGTCAAGCCCGACATTATAACTGACACCGTCAAAGATGTTGGCAAGCAATCCTCCCCCTTGAAAGGAGTCCCCATTTTAGCGGCGCTCGCATCCTGAGCGTCCCTCAGTTCCCCCGACAAAACCTGAAAGAATGAGATAAGATCATTCATGTCGCCAATTTCCCCAAGAGGCAACCCGTTTTCCCGAAAAGCTCCGGTCCCGAACCCTTCAGGGTCGATGGAAACATTCCCCCTAACGGAAACTATGCCAAACTCGGCCTTGCAGTCCGAAGCCACATTAACACCCTCCTCAAGGGTCTTCGGTTCACGGGTCCGACCTGAGTCGGTCATCCCTAATTCAACAACCTCTGATCAAGAATCCTGCAGGGCTCCCACGCTCGACCTCATCCTTCGTGCTAGCACACACTCATCATCATTCTCATCCATAATATCAGGATTTGCCCTTACAGTTGAAGCAGAGGTCCTGGTAATGACTTGAACTTGTGTGACCTGGGTTTCTTCACTGCGGGAGGATTAATAGCCACCTTCCCTTCCTTTTTCTTGTCCTTTTCGGGTTTTGACACCTCTGCTTCACCCCAGGGGATGGCCTCGTCTTCATATTCTCACCAAGACATGCACAAATGAAATAACCACAAACTGTAATGGCAGAGGACACCGCGAGAAATGCAAATCTGAGGCATAAGCGGTAAGGAAAGTCTACCATGATTCTTGGCCACCTATCGAACCTTGGCTAGGTCCGTCCAGGAGCGAACGAGGTATGGGAATGCCTTATCCAGCCGTTGGATCCATCCTAGCAAATTCGGGGCTACCTCTGGGCACTAATCAACGGTTGTAGAAGATGCATAGAGGTCATCATTTCAAAAGGATAACACAGCTTACGCTGTGTGTTCCATTTTTTTTTGGAAAAGGCATCCTTCTGGCTGGGATGATATCTGAGGTCTGTACTCGGACGAACCTGCTCATCCACCCTCGATCCGTTCCCTCATTGACGCTTGATAAAAATGATTTCTTGGATCGATGATGGAGCCTGATCAAACCTCAATTAAATAAAAGGCTATACATCCTAATCAAATGGTTGAGGGTAAATATCTCACCCTCGACCTTCGATAAAATGGCGGAGCATCAATACTATCCTTTAAAAAGAAGGATAGATCTTACCAAGCATCACCTGGTACTTGTCACAAAAATCAAGGATAACCGGATCTATCTCCGGGGGAGTTGAGTCAGAAGAATTATCAGGACCCAAGGTGAAGGGATAGGTATATATGTGGAGGAAGCCGTCTTTATCGTCCATTATATTCTCATCAGGACCGGGGATCTCCATCTCCACTACCTTTCCCCATCGACATTCTGTCTTTACCATTTTTATATTACTCACGACACTAATGTACCGGTATACATTCTCACATCGGCTCGGTGTGGATGAAGTGGCATTGGTGGTAAAATCTTTCGACATATCAAGATTAGGTGGAGTGTACTATTTCAAAGAAAGTATCGCTATGGCTTTCTCTTTAGGCGATCGAGGTGGTGACGCGACTTCATTCCATTGGGGAACCGTCCTAGAAGTCCTAGCCATATCAGCAGTAAGATTTTTTCTAAAACAAGACGAAAGAACGCAAAAGATGGCAGGTCTTGACTTGTGAGTTTGACGATGCGGAGTATCAAATAGTCGATATATTTATAGGAATTTCTTGGGCAACGGAAAGGGCAGGCTGATAGGCCGTTCGCAGGTTTCTTGATAAAGACATTTGACGACGACCCTTGCATGGTTTTTGGATATGGAATTTAATGCTCTTATGGGATGACGTCACGGAAATGATGCCCTCGAAATAGCAGTTCAAAATCGTTTCCTATTACCTTTATATAGGAAATGCAGATACTATCTATATACGGCAAAATCAGATGGTCCAATTTCCCAACTTTTAAGCATTTCGAAAAATTGACTCAAGCTTCGAGGCTGCAAAGATGCGCTCGACTCTTGTCCCTCGGGGTCCATTGGCATCCGACCTTTGGAGGATATTGATTGAGGATAAAGTAGAAATAGGAGTTCCCAAGACACGGCTAAGTCTAGCAAAGCATAACTAGGCTATTCTGAGCCCTACTCGAGGCATCATTTCAGCCGTCGCATCTCCATACCTTTACCGCTAATGCGTGCCTTACCGTATAAGCTTCTCCCTTTCTATATAAAGGGGAGTCTAATTATTTTGTAAAAACACAAATGTTGCTCCAAAGGCTCTACATGAAATATATGATAACTCTCTCTCTTTCTCTCTAAGATACTCTCTCGACTTTGTTGTTCTATCCAATTATTTTCCTACTTGTTCCATATTCATTGCTTATCATTGGCTATAAAGATCCTGATGGTAAGAAACCTCCACTTCCAACCAAGAGGTTGTAAGTTAGAGTCTCCCCAAGAGCAAGGTGGGAAGTTCTTAGAGGGAAGGATGCCGAGGGTCTATTTGGAAACAGCCTCTCTACCCTAGGGTAGGGGCAAGGTCTGCGTACACACTACCCTTCCCAGACCCCACTAAGTGGGATTATACTGGGTTGTTTCTGTTGTTGGCTATAAAGAGCCTCATTTAATATTATTGCATCTATTAGCCCTTCCCCGATTTCCCTCGATAGCTCGAGCCCGAGCTCGAAACTCAACCTCGAGGCCCCGAATGGCTATCTCTCAGGTCGATTACTACTTTATTTAGCTTGCGTATTTTTAGAGTCCCATTAACAAATTTAATTGTTACTACCATTTTCACGGTAAACAATATACCATTTCTTACTGTAATGATCACATGTAACATTCTTCTACCTGGACCTTAACTTACTTCTACTTTTACCTCTATAATTCTGACTTCTGAAGTTGCTTTTCCCATTGTCTTTAGTAACCAAAACATTAGAGCTTGAAGCTGAAGAAGACGAAGCATGAGATCTTCTTCTCATCTCTTTATTTAAGATATCTTAGCAATTTCTTAATAACAATACTACTGGGAGCCAAATTAGTCAAAACAATCCCAAGAGTCTGACAGAGTATTCTAAAGCAAAAGTAATTGTATTTTTTAATCAAACCTAACACCCATTCTAGACAGCTGATCAAGAAAACCTTAAAAATTATTTATATGATAAGAAATAAGACTGCCCTTTTTAAATGTAATATTCATCAATTGTTTCAGCATGAACAACTTATTATTATTAGTCATCGAAGCATAATGTTTCTCAAGTTTTGGCATGTGTTTTATTCACAATATAATTTTGTATATTATTTTCAACTCATTTTCTAAATATAGTCATAAACCTGCAAATATTCAAATTCTCAATCCTCACCACACATAAATTCGGGTTTACTAGAATCAAATATAGGTAAATGCATTTTCTTAAATAGAAGATCTTTCATTAAGCCTTTCCAAATATGATAATTACAGCCATCTAAACACATAATCTTGCTCATGTTTGCCTCGGTCATTCAAATAGAAATATCAATCAATATAACCATAAGCTCTGATACCACTGTATTGGAAAAAAGTAAGCACAAATAATGTGCACGACAAGGTAGCAGCGGAATAATACCTAAGTCCAACTTTCTATAATGACCCGGCGATCATTTCGAGTGTTGTAGTCTTGTTCTCCCATTTACTACTTATTCTGTGCTTAATTTTTGTTATGTGACTTGCTCGGGAGGTTGGTTCGATTCTGCGGATGTTTCAGAATGAATTAGGATATTTAGTCCCAAGGTTGAAAGAGTTGACCGGATGTTGACTTATGTATAAATAGCTCTGGAATAGAGTTTTGATGGTTTCGATAGCTCCATATGGTTATTTTAAACGTAAGAGTATGTCCAGATATTGATTTGGAGGTTCATAAATGATTTTGGCTTAAATTGGCGAAAGTAAAAAAATAGAAGTTTGAAGAGTTAAGAAGTTTGACCGAGAGATGACTTTGTGGTTACCGTGCTCGAATTTTGGTTTCGGAAGTTGGAATAGGTCTGTTGTGTCATTATGACTTGTGTGCAAAATTTGACATTAATCGGAGTTGGTTTAATATGTTTCGGCATTAGTTTTGGAAATTAACAGTTTATAAGTTTATTAGGCTTGAATCGATACACGATTCATGGTTTAATTATTGTTTAATGTGATTTGATGCTTTGAGTGAGTTCGTATGATATTTTAGGACTTTTTGGTATGTTCGATTGAGGTCCCGAGGGCCCTCCGGTGTGATTCAAGTGGAACTTAAAGACTACCCATTTTTGCTGGTGTTGGTTTCCTTATATGCGATTGCGAGTTGAGGATCGCGATCACAAAGATTATTTTGGGTAGCTGGGGATTTCATTCTATGTGATCGTGAGAGGAGGTCCATGATCATGGATCTTTGTCTTTCAGTGCATCATGAACGTGTGAAGGGGGCTGCGTCCACGAAGAAGGAAAGGAGAAGACTGGGGTTCATGCGAATTGTTCTTCGCTATTGCGTAAAGAGGTTTGCGATCATGTAAACCTGGAAGTCTATGAGTAACATTCTCATGGGGTTATTCATGTTCACAGAGAGTAACATTTAGCATTTTAAGTATTTATGCTTAGCAATCGCGAAGCATTTCCCGCGATTGTAAAGTAGGGAATATGGGAAGACTCTTAAATATAAAACATGAAGGTTAGAGTAATACTTCATAATTTTACTTTGGAGGCTCGGATTAAGGCGATTCTTGGAGAGGTTTTAAAGATAGTGATTGGGGTAAGTGATTCTAACTCAGCTTTGGTTAATTTACATGGATATATCATTGCTTTTATCATTTTATTAGTGTTTTGGGTATGAAAAATGGGGTAAATATTTCATAGGCTTTAATCTGGGGATTTGAAGGTCGAGTTGTGATCGAAATTGAGTAATTTTGGTATGGTTGGACTCGTGGTTGAATGGGTATCTGTATTTTGTTAATTTTGCCGAATTCCGAGACATGGGCTTGGGGTTGACTTTTTAGTAGATATTTTGACTTTTGCTTAACAACTTAGCTTTATCATATGGAATTGATTCCTATTACTTGTGTTGATTGTATCGAGTTATTTGTTGCTAGATTCGAGTCATTTGGAGGCCGATTTGTAAGGCACGGGCTTGTTGGAGTTGATATTTGCACAGTTTGAGGTAACACTTCTAAACTTGGTTCTGAGGGTATGAATCCATGAATATGTGGTTGGTGTTGAGGTGACGCACATGCTAGGTGACGGGTGTGTGGGAATGCACCGTAGGAATTGAGACTCAATCGATCCATGGAACTGTGTAGTCATATAAACTTGTTATTATCCACGTATTTCCCATGTGTTAGAGAAATTGAGCTAAAGTCCATGTTAGAAATCATGCTTAGGCTATATGCTAGTACTGTTGGGGCCCATAACGTTCGTGTTGCTGTCGATTTGCGTGCTTAAATTGCAATTTATATACCCAGTCACATCATTCATTTGCTTATCATATCTCAGTCTCTGTTGCTATATTGATATATCATATCATCATTGTTTGGGCTGATTGTCATGATATTTGTGAGCCCAAGAGACTGGAGAGATTGATGACTGAGCGAGGTCGAGGGTCTGATAGTGAGGATGTTTATGGGATCAGGCTTCACGCTGTAGAAGGATTTATTGATTCATGACATGATTGGATTATTATAGCGCTTAGGCAGGATCAGCCCCTCCAGAGTTTGACTTACCAGCAGTGAGCGTAGGTACCTACTGAGTGCGAGTGCCGAGCGATTGGGAGGACTGAGTGACTGCGTAGAATGAGTGACTGTGAGGATTGAGTGACTGGGAGGATTGAGTGAATTGATACTCTGAGAGTATGCATATGATTATATCACTGCATTTCATTATAGTTGGCATACATAATTAACATGTAGATATAGAGATGTATCATTCCTCATTTTATTCACACTTATATTTTATCTATTTTGAGCTTAAACTGTTGAACTTGAAAACATGTCTACATTTCTGTACTGTTAAATTCTATATTTGGATGCGCCTGTTGAGCTTGCCACTACTTTTAACCCAAGGTTAGTCTTGTTACTTATTGAGTATATTGGGTCGATTAACTCACACTACACTCTGCATTTCGTGTGTAGATCCAGGTACTTTCGGGTACGACAACTGCTAGCTTTTGGAGCTTTATCTGTTGGAGACTATCGAGGTAGCTGCCTTGGCATCCATAGACCTTCACTCTCCTTCTTTTCTTTTCTTGTATTGTTCTATATTTCTAGATAATATTTTTTAGCAGTCAGACTATGTTGTCATTTAGATTATCATCTACTTAGTAACACTCAAATTTTGAGGAATATTGTATTGAGTCGTGGTATTTTCTTATCAGTACTTATGAAATTTTACTCTTAAACTTATTTTGTTATGTTTTCAAATTTAAAGATGTGTGGTTTATGGTGATTGTCGACTTTCCTAGTGTTGTGATAGGCGCCATCACGACATGTGATATTTAGGTAGTGACAAGTTGGTATCAAAGCCTAAGTTACATAGGTCTCCTAAGTCATGAGTAGGTTTAGTAGAGTCTTGCAGATTTGTACAGAGGTGTATGTACTTATCTTCGAGAGGTTGCTGAACTATCAAGAAAACTTCACTTTTCCTTATTCTTGTCGTGCGAATTTCTTGATTCCAAAAACTGAACTTCTATTATTATATTCTCTCACAGATAGTAAGGATGTGTGCTACGGAATCGTCTGGACACCACTGGTACGACCAGTTAGGGCCACTAGAGGTAGATGGTGAGGACGCGTGCTACTAGATCATCCGGACACCACCGACATAACAAGTTAGGGCCACTAGAGGTCGGGACCTTGGTAGAGGATGAGGTACAGCTCGTATAACAACTAGAGCAACACCTATAGACCCACCAGTTGCTCCATCTCAGGAGCACATTCCAGATGTGGTTGAGCTGGTGGGACCAGCTCAGGCACTAGCTATGCCTAATATGATTCCAGGTCTTCAAGAGGCTCTTGACCGGATATTGACTGTTTGCACTAGCCTTGCTCAGGTGGTTTCGGTTGCGGCCGCACCAGCCACTTCTAAGGATGGGGGAGGTGCTCAGTCTCCCGCTGCCCCTACTCTTGAGTACGTGATACAAAGAGTTCAAACACCGATGGTACTACTAGCCCAGTCGGTTGTAGTTTCTCAGGTCTAGGTAGGTCATATTATGAGTGACGAGGAGTAAAAGAGACTAGAGAGGTTTGGGAGGCTAAGCCTCCAACATTCAGTGGGGCTGAGTCAGAAGATGCTCAGGACTTCTTGGTTAGACGCCAGCGGATTCTTTGCACATTGAGTATTCTAGAGACTAGTGGGGTCTTATTTACTACTTTTTAGCTGACGGAGGTAGCCTTCAGATGGTGGGAGGCATATGAGCGGAGTAGGATAGTAGGCTAGCTGATGTTGCATCACTTTCATGGCATGCGTTCTCGATTCTCTTCTTGGAGAAGTTTGTGCCACCGACCAGCAGGGAGGAGCTACGTAGGTAGTTTGAGAAGCTACGCTAGACAGGTATGTCCATTAACCAGTATGAGATGATAATTTAAGAGTTGGCCCGTCACGCGATCTGGTTGGTCCCACAAAGAAGGAGAGGATTAGAAGGTTCATTGATAGCCTCAACTATGGATGGAGTTTTGTTATGACTCGGGAGAATGCATCAGGTGCTAGGTTTGATGAGGTGGTTGATATTGCTGGATGACTAGAGGTAGTCTGTAGTCAGGAGCGTGAGGAGAGGGAGGCCTAGAGGCCACATGGTTCAGGTAGTCACAGTTGTGAGCAGGTGATTTTTTCCTCTCTTAAATTACTCCTATAGAATTCATTAAAATTAGGATTTCTCTTTTGTTATTTGAATTTCAGGGAATTAATTGCATGATTTTGTGATTGTTTGAATTTTTGTGCATATTTCAATTGATATAACTCATGAAAAATACAAAAATAGCACATTTGCATTTAGAACCCAATTTTATATTTTTTTAGGTTTACTAGTTAATTAATACCAAAATAAGAGAGAAATAACAAAAATAGTCATTTTATATTTTTGTTTAGTTTTCCTTTTAGATTGGAATTTAGTTAGTTTTAGGAAAATTAATTAATTTAATGTTAGTTTAATCCAGCTTTTTGTTAGCTTTAATTTTTGCTATTAACACAAAAACAAAATCAAAAGAACTGAAATGAAATTGAGTTGAATTTAAATAAAAGAGAAAAATTAATTGAAAAGAAAATAAAGAGAAGAAGAGGAAACATGCCTGTCTTTTTGGGCCATTATTCACAACATTTGGCTAGCCCAATTGAAATAATGTGCCAACCCACGCCTGTCCAGCCCAAACCATACCCGGTCCAAACCCTATGTCTCTGGAACTCTCGAAATGACGTCGTTTTGAGTTAATAATTGGCCATTCAATCCGGGCCATTCATTTTACCTCATCCAAGGGCCTCAATCCTTCCCCCCTTCTAATTAAAATTGTCCGAAGAAATCACTTTGACCTAGTACCCAATGTTAGATCATCTTCTTCACTGTCATCTCCCACCACCGCCTCTGCTACCGAAAATCGCGATGCGGCTGCGCTTGACTTCCAAACTTCGCCAAAATTGCACCAGACACTGCTCTCAACCCCCTTTTCACGAATATCCACCTTTTACACTTCAAATCTCAATCAAAAGCCTTAAATCAGTGAAACCCTAGGGCGCAGCCACGAGTTCCTCCACCGTGCCCGGCGGCGCCACCACCTTTTTCCCACCAAATCAACACCCAACGACCACCTCCTCCCCTATATCCCAAATATCTGTCTAGTTTCCTCTGAATCCCCACAAAAGCTTTCGAGTTTCAAATGTAAGCTTCAGGTCCTAGGTTTAAAATCATAAGAGCCACACTAAAATCATCCTTCCAAGATCCTTGGCCTGTTTCACCTTGAGATGATGTGTTTCGTCCGTTCATCACAAGAATCGACGATTTATATCATCTCGAGGTCAAAACAGAGTTGTTCATTATGTTCAAGCCTGGACTAGTAAGTTTTCATTTATTTTTTTAGTCATTCTTTTATTTCATTTGTTTGTTTTGTGTTCTTCGTCCATAATTTGAATTACTAGTTATAGGTTTCTGATTTTTTGTTATAATCACATGGTTTATTTTTTCGTCACTTGCTGTTGTTTATGTGATTTTTCGTGCTTCCGTTCATTATGTTAATTGTTTGTTTTGAATTGTTTATTTACTGTTCTTATTAGTTTAGTAATAAATTAGTTCTAGGATCCGCCTTAATTAGCATTAGTTAGTTTAGCTATTTTCATCAGTTTGGTTCGAGTTCTTTTGCCTATAGTTGGGAATTTAGATTAGTAAATAGGATTTGGGTTCTGTTTTGAAATCAGTAGGCCCATTGGAACTGGGTCACTTGGCCCAGACCATGGTCTGATAAACATAAGTAATATTGAGGGTATTCTGGGGTATATTGGGTGGTTCAATAAAAGGATTCTTATAGTAACTAAATTGGAAATCCCTACAACATTCTACATGGCGTTCCAATTAAAATTTTAGGAACTTAAGAGTAGTGACTTGAGCAACAAGCTAACAATTGAGGGACTAACTGATTAAAAATAAAAATCTGGAGATGCATTAGGATTTGCCTATAAAAAGGCAGTCTCCTCTGCCTTATGGGAGAAGTTTTGAAATCTAAAAAAATCCCCCAAAAGTTTCTACAAGTTTGGGATCTGAAAAAAATTTGAATTTAAAAATTCAAAAACCAAAAACTGAAATCTGATAGTTAAAAAGTTCATTTAGATCTTAGTTCTTCAAAAAACCAAAAAAAAAAGCACAAAAACTCCAGAAAATACTGTTCCATTGAAGTTTATTAGAGTGATTTTGAATTCCAGCTACTGATTTGAGTTTCTAGCTTAGATAAATATGAAAATGACCTGAAAATTCCTTGTGTCTGGTTGCTGAAACTTCAGAAGTTTAATGGATTCAATTTCGAGTGTGTTTGGGTTCAATCACGTCTGTTTTGGTTGTTTTATTGGTTGCTGTTCATCTGTCATTCATTCCTGGGCCGTAGTGATGACATTTTGGCTTTCAAACTGATCCTATTGTTGTGTTGCTGCTGGTTTTCAACTGTTGATTATTATTTGCCACTGCTGATTCCTTCTCCCTTTATTTTTCTTTAATTCCAGGTACACTTCCTGTAGCCCTCAAGTGTTGGAAATGAAGTGAAACGTTGCCTATTTGTTCTCCTTGTCTAATTTCATACTATATTTAGCTAGATTTAGAACTTTACTATATTTTCGTGTATAATCAGTTAAGGACTGTCTAGAATTTGGATATTGTGACTGTTACGCTAGAGATTAGCTTGTCAGTACATTATGATTGTTAGTATTGGACTGTTGAAGTATGTTAGACTTGTATAAGTATCATAAATATAGTACTAACTATAGTATAGTAAATGTTAGTCTGGTTATTAGATTAACTTGAGGTTCGAATTTAGATTAAGGTGTTTCTTGGGTTGTAGGAACTGCGTTTCAGGTTTATGAATCTACTATTAGCCATGGTATGTTTGAATTTAGTCTAGTTATTCCTTTAATTTGAGATTCCAGCTGAGTTAAAGTAGTTGGTAAAAACAGGCACCAAAAATGAGTATGTATGCTAAATTTAAAATGAGTAATTGATTAAACATGCCAAATGCCTTTTCACTTCGTTTTTGGAATCAAAGTAGTATTTCAATATAATGATTAAGTCTTGATTACAATAGTTCAATTATCAAATCCTTCGAATATATGTAGGATTTCGTACTGTAAATCAGAGTAAAAACTTAAAAGTTAAATTAATAGTTATTGGACCGATTAGATTTGAATTCCCCCCCTTTGTTACCCCCAATCACTGAATCTAATTTCTTGGAATAAGTTCAGTAACCCTAATTGGGCTCGTCTATAGGCCAAGGGTTGATAACATATGTTTGGGCCTTAGTATCACTAAGGCATGGCCCAGCTCCAGCCTTACCTATCTCACTAATTGGGCCTGCGTTGACACCCAAAGCTGGTAGCAGCTCATAAAATGACTGATTTTGCTTCTATTATATTGGGCCAAACTCGAAATTCCATGTTGAGAGCTATAATCGCAATTGTGGTCTTAATTTGGTAATGCAAGTTTTTGGGCCTTCCAAGCTATGTAGCATATTTGAATTAAGAGCCTCTCCTCTTGTTCAAGTGTGGATCTGAGTTTGAGGCCCGAATTTCTTGAATGCTTTCAATAATAGCAATGAACAATGCTAATTAATTAAGGCACTTTTTAGAGACAATACTTAATAGAAAATCATAATTCCTTTAGTTTGGCCTTTAAAATAAAAACTAGGTGCGCCGCGCCAAATAAAATTCATAAATTGCGTGGCCCTCTTTAAATATTTTTTATTAAAATACTTAGAATTTGGGACGTGCCATTTAGCGAATTTTCATGGCCTCCCGCAAATTTAATAACACGTTAGTCACTTTAGGCGCATTCTTTAATAATTTTACCTTCCTAAATTCGGGTGTGCATTTCATGCGACCCAAATCCAAATCCCAAAACGTTGAATAAAATGTGTCGAGGATCCGGGTGCATTTCATGTGACGTGATCCAAAAATATGTTTTAAATGATGTTCAATTTCTTAAATTTTTTAATTAAAAGCGGTAAATAATTCTAAAAATTGCACTATAGGATGACATGTATTAAAATTAGATTTTAGCCAATTATAATAGTTTAAGCAACCGTGCTAGAACCACGAGATCCGACGATGCCTAACACCTTCTCCCAGGTCAAGATAATTCCTTATTCAGAATTTCTGGTTCGCAGACTACATTCGGGAGGTCAAAAATTTTCCTCGATTTGGGATTCAAGATAAATCGGTGACATGGGACACCACAAGCCAAACCTATCCCAAGTGGCGATTCTAAAATCAAATAAATAATCCCATTTCGAATAATGTCACTTTAAATGGAAAAACTCCCTCATACATTTATCCTTCGGGGTAGATGTGTAAAATAGGAGGTATGATAGCTCTGGCGACTTTGCTGAGGATTCAAACCTAGAACTTCGGTTCAGGGTTCAAGAATTCGAGCTTAGAATAGCTATTATGATTGGCTTTATATGATTTTCCTACATGTTCCATGCTATATGTGCTAAATGTTTTACCGCTTTGATATTTTGTGAATTGTAAATATAAACTGCTATGAATCCCTTCCTCTATCTGAGTCTTCTACATCATGGAGAAGGGTGCACTTCGTGTAGCTTCTCTTCTATTTAGAGTCTTCTCCCATTTAGAATGAGGTTTGGATAAGTTGCTAAGCAGGCAGAGCTTCTGTATCCCCGGTACGCTGCCTCCCCCTCGGCTCGAGTTGTCCGCTTGGGTAAGCCATGTCTAGACCAATAAACCTAGGGTTTAAACCTATAAGAACAAAACCTCATGCCGGATCCGTAGTAGAATGTTTGTTTGCATCATGTGCATTTGACTTAGGGGACTCAACACAGGGGTTGGGTCCGTCTAGGACAGGTAACCTGAAATGAAAAGACCATCCTAATGCATCTTACGTGCTACCTGCACATTTATTTGCTCGGCTTTGCATGTTGACCGGCTTGTATATAATGAGAGAAAATTGAGAAAATAGCAGTGTTAGGACTAAGCGAGGGTAACCACCTGTTTGGAAAAACCAATGCCCATATAGTATCGAAATGCTGCCAGATTATTTTTTAAAAAAAGAGAAAAAATACCTTAATCTAAATTTGAAAAAAAAGAAGAGAAAAGACACCTTAAAAAACACCGTCCAGAACATGATGTCGGCCATGGGCAAACCTTTTGCAGAGGCAATCAAGATCGGGGAAATGGTAGAAAATGGTCTGAAAACTGGCAGGATTTTGAGTCAGTCGGCCATCAGAGAAACCTCCCAAGCCATCCAAGGCGGGTCTGGAGGAATGTCCAAAGGTAAAAATAAAGAGGAAACGGTTATGGAAGCATCAGGGGGAAGAAGATACCGGGCTCCCAGACCTGTATCTTTTGAAAGAACCCCTCAACATTACTACCCTCATCACGATATGGCTTATGCTCCTCCACCTTTTGCGGTCATGAACGCTCAACCCTTCGGCCGGCCGTATCCACATGCCAATAGAAATCAACCTCCATTCCTAAGAAATCAGCCTCTCCACCAGAACCACTATAATCCTCGACCTCCGCAGCATAACTTCCATCCTCAATAACCACCCAGGAGACCGAACTTTACACCAATCGGTGAACCATACTCCAGTTTGTTCTCGAAGCTTGTCCAAATGAATTTGTTGTAGCCCATACCTCCAAACAGGCAAAACCTAGAATCACCATCCTATCGGCGGGGCGTCCGATGTGCTTATCACTCAGGAGCTGAGGGGCATGATACGGAAAATTGTTGGACATTGAAGAGAGCCGTGGAAGACTTGATAGAGCAGGGGAAGATAGTGGCGAGGGACGAGGAGGTCCCAAATATGACCAACAATTATTTTCCAGTTCACAATAATGGACCCATGATTGGAATGATCTGCGAGGATAAAGAGTTTGGGCATTAAAGGCCATTATTGTTATTGCCGACGCAGAAAGAAAATAAAAGGTTGCTTCAAAGCAAGATAAAGCGGATAAGAAAAACAAAGTCACCAAGGCGGAGCCGGAAAAGAAAGCTAAAGCCAAAACAGAAGCGATACCTCCCACGGATGGATTTCTCTATATCCCGTGAAGCCGTCAAGAAAAGAAGCTGATTGTAAACCCTTCAAAGAAATTGGAAGTGAAAAAGGGAACGCAAGCGTACGTACCCAAGCAAGCCTATGTGGTACGGGGGACAATCAAACCACCTCGGCTGAGTGAGCCAGTGGTTATTGGACACGTACCATAGAAGCCTGTGACCAACCCTATTGCAGTACCATGGAACTATCATCAGACGGTGGTTATGTATAAAGGGAAAGAAATCCTTGGAGGGCTTCTAGAAAATGTTCCCGCCGAAAAGTACTCAAACATAGAAGAGATAAACAATGCTACCAAAAGGCATTTCCCGCTTAAGAAACCTGTGAGTGCTGAGGACGCGGAAGTCTTCTTTCAAAAGATGAAAATGGCTAACTACGAGGTGGTCGATCAGTTGCGAAAATGTCCTGAACAAGTGTCTTTGATGTCATTACTGTTTAAATCCCCCGAGCATCAAAAGGTGTTGATGAAAACTCTGAATGAAGCCTATGTGCTGGCTGAAACTTCGGTAGAACAACTTGAAAGAATGGCGGAAAGATTCTTTGCCATCAATTAAATCTCTTTCAGCAAAAATGACTTGCCTCCAGAGGGAGCTGCTCACAATAAGGCCCTGCACCTGACTGTCAAGTGTGAATGATATTATGTTAAGCGAGTCATGGTAGACGGAGGCTCAGGTGTTGACATTTGCCCTCTCTTCACACTTCAGAGAATGGAAATCGGGACTTGAAGAATTCGTCCCAATAATGTCTGTGTGAGAGCCTTTGACAGCATCAAAAGAGATACCATCGGGGAAATTGACCTAATCTTGACCATCGGACCGGTGGATTTCGAGGTGACATTCCAAGTGCTGGTTATGGATACATCTTATAATTTTGTTCTGGGAAGGCCTTGGATTCATGCCGCTAGAGCCGTGCCTTCTACCCTCCACCAAATGGTAAAATTCGAATATGAGGATCAGGAAATCATGGTCCATGGAGAAGATGAACAGTCGATCTATCGGGACCCATCTGTCCCATGCTTAGAAGCCAGGGAGGGTAGTGAGAACATAGTTTACCAAGAATTTGAAGTTGTGGTGGCGGATCAGCATGAAGAAGGAAGCCCCTGCTCCTAACCTTTCTTGTCCAATGCCTCGATCATGGTGGCAAAGGAGATGATCAGACATGGTTTCAAGCTGGGGAAAGGACTCGAAAAGTCTCTGCAAGGCATATCTGAGCTGGTGAATTTGCTTACGATTGAAAAGTACTTCGGGATAGGTTTCCACCCTACTCCAGATGATGTAAAATGGGAAGATGAGAGAAAGAATGAAGGATGGGTCTTGCCACAACCATTGCTACATTTGTATGCGTCCTTTGTCAAGCCTAAGTACAGTGAAGAGGAAGATAATGGGGTTTTCACGGCTGAAGAAATTGAAGAGATATGTGGGGCAATGAGAAAAGTACTCTACAAAACCCACATGGTTCAGCCAGGAAAGGGCACTAGCACCGCTGAGGTGTTATACATCCAAGCTTCAAAATTGGAAGGCTACGCCATTTCCGATCAGGCGGGAGTCCAGGTAGACCTGTCCTGCTACTTTTCTGCATCCCGAGTTATTCCAGGGTGTAATTTGGATGTTTCTTTTAGTTTCCTGTCTTTAAATTCCTAATGTAAACCCTGTTATCTTCCCAAATTCCAAGAAATGAAATCAATATTTCATCGTTCATTTTTCTCTTTATTTTTTTTGATTCTCTTTATTTTCTTCTTTTATTTGTTCTTTTCAGTTATAATAATGCTGCTTTAAATAACATGACATGCTTGCAGACTTCATGCCCAGATCCAAACATGCTGTCTAATTGTGAAATAATGAACCAAGAACCGGAATATGACTTTTAGGGAAATAAATCGAGAACTTGAACAGTTTGAGAACAAACCTAAGCCAAATTTGAATGACACTGCGTCGGTTAACTTGGGAACTTTTGCGGAAATCTGGGAAACCAAAATAAGCATTCACACAGATAAGAAACATGAGATGCAATAATCCAACTCCTGTTTGAGTTTAAAGATATGTTTGCTTGGTCGTATGACGACATGCTAGGGATGATTGTTGATCTAGTGGTGCATAAGTTGTCAATTTACCTCGATTGCCCTCCGGTCCAGAAAAAACAAAGAAAGTTTAAAACTGACATCAGTGATAAGATCAAAGAAGAAATCACGAAACAGTTGAAAGCTGTCACGACCCCAATCTCGGTCGTGATGGCGCCCAACACAATTGCTAGGCAAGCCCGACCAATTACACTCTCAACCCGAGTATGAAGCTCAAAACCAATTATTTAAATATCATTAACAACAATGAAGCTAAAAGATTAAGCTGAATATCTTGATAATACGGAATATACTCCCAAAGACCTGGGGGAGGGGGGGTCATGAGTCTAGAGCCTCTAACAATACAGTGTGACAAGACTCCAAATAATACAATGTCTCAAAACTGCGGAAAGATAATAAAAGGGATAGGGGAGGAGTCGGGGCCTGCGGACGTCAGGCAGCTACCTCGATAACTTCGGATAAACTCTGAAATCAGCAAAAGCTCAGCTAAACTCCCGGGATACCTGGATCTGCACACATGGTGCAGGGAGTAAAGTGAGTACTTCCAACTAAGTGGTAATAGACATATATAATGACTTACAGTAAGAAATCCCGAAATATAACAATGTAAAGCTATAATCAATACTCCTACACATTTAACAGTGTAGTGACAACAATTAATGACAGATAACACAGGCATGTATAGATGTATGAATGCAATGCAATGCACATGACCGCTGCGGCGCACAGCCCGATCCATTTGGGTACCCGCGCTCACTGTGGGGGTTCAGACTCCGGAGGTGCTCCTACAGCCCAAGCGCAATATCATCGTAACATTCGCTGCGATGTACAACCCGATCCACAATCAGTCCAATTATATGCATGCAAGCCACACGAGCACAGTCAAAATTACCATTTTCAGTTCCAATTATCAGAAATTAATAATTTAGTGGTTAAAGCCTTAGAATTTACTAGCCATTTGGAGACAGTGTTTAACTCAGGACTGATATCATGAAACCATGCCAAACATCATGGAAACATTGATAATAATCTCTACGGGATCCAAATAATCGGCATACAGCCCAAATATAACCATAACCATCCAAGTAGGAGGTTTGTCAACTAATTTCTAACCAATAACACAGTACGAACATCATTCGGTAGGACTAAGCCATAGTCCCCAATCACAATCGAACCCACACTCACCGTAGAGTACGTGTCTCGCCTCAATATAGAGTCACAGTGTGATATACCAGGGTTTCAAACCCTCAGGTCATCATCTACATCTATTACTCACCTCAAGCGGGCCGCAAAACTAGTCCGCCATGCCTTTTCCTCTCGAATCTGCCTCCTCGCACATCGAATCTAGTCAAAACCACAACGAATACATTACAATAGGCTAATGGAACATAACCCAATTGAAAGAACTCGAAAAACACCCAAAAACACGAAGTTGGCAAAACCCGAGCCCCGGGCCCACTTCTCCAAAAATTCTGAAATTTACATCACTGGATTCCTCGTCTCGCCACGAGTCTGTACATATCAAATTTACAAAAATCGGAGTTCATTTGCCCCTCCAAACTCATATTTAAACTCTCTTGAGTTTTCAAGCCCTAACCTCTATTTTTACCCTTTGATTCCTTGGATTTTCAGTGATTAATTCATGTTTTTACACCATAATAACATTATTCGAGTCTATAAATTCATACCTGATGGAATCCCCTTCGAATCCTCTCCAAATCGCCCAAAATCGCCTCTTCCCGAAGTCAAAATGTTTTCCTTAACCTCTGAAATTCGCGAACACTGTTTCATTAAAACCCTTCAGCAAATTTTCGCTTCTGCTGTCCCGCTACCGCTTATGCGGGACCGCTTCTGTGGCCATATGACCTCTTATGCGGTTTTCACTTAACTCCCCCAAGTGCCGCTTTTGCGACTAAAAGCCCGCTTATGCGGTTTCCCCTCAACCGTTTCTGCGATGAATTGTCCGCTTATGCGGACCCGCTTTTGCGGAAGGACTTCCGCTCCTGAGAAAATGCCAGGCCCCCTCGAGGACCGCTTCTGCGACACTATAGTCGCATATGCAGAACCACTTATGCGGCTCCTTTTCTGCAAATGCGGAAATACCAGACGCCAGATACACCAGACCTGCAATAAACATCCAATTTCACTGTTTAACTACCCGAAATCACACTGAGGCCCCCGGGACCTCAACCAAAAGCACAGACCTGATCTGATACCCTATCCAAACTTGCTCGATTTGTCAGAACACTATCGTTAACATCAAAATCCTCAATTTTCATCAAATCAAATCCTAAGTTTTTCAAGAACTTCCGAAATGCACTTTCGATCAAAAACCCGACCTAACGATGTCCGAATGACCTGAAAATTTGCAGACATATCCAAAATCACCTAACGAAGCTACTACAACTCTCGGAATTCCATTCCGGCCCTCGGATCAAAATCTCACCTATCAACCGGAATTTGCCAAAATTCCAATTTCGCCAATTCAAGCCTAATTCTACACCGGAACTCCAAATTAAATTCCGATTTCACTCCTAAGTCACAAATCATCTCATGAAGCTAACCAAATCACAAGAATTCACATCCGAGCCTTCTAACTATATAGTCAACTTCCGGTTGACTTTTCCAAAACAAGCTTCCTTCTAAGAGGCTAAGTGCCTCATTTTCAACTAAAACCAATTCAATTCATTCAAATACAGATATTACGGCATAGAACAACATAATATGGGAAAAACAGGGCGATAACTCACGTAACAACGGGCCGGGTCGTCACATCCTCTCCAACTTAAACAAACACTCATCCTCGAGCATCCCCAGAGTTGTCCTAGAAGCCAACCAAGAACTGAACAACCTTACCAGGCATATACCCGGGGTGATCCCACGTCACCCTAACTCTTATAGGTCCGACAATACAACATAGCTGAAATTACCCAATCCAGTCTAGCCCATAATTCACAGAACTACTTTTTCACTTATGAAACCATCAATACGATCAAACCTCGCACCTATACTTTGAATAGTCCCGAACCAGCTATAATAACCCATACTCGCAACCTCAAATGAAATCACATGATATACCACATAATCCAGCACCTGAAACGATAACTTCTATTCACCGCAGCTGTCCACAACAACCATATACCGATAAAAACCTCTCAATAGCTAAAGCCCCATTCCAACACTTCATATCCTATTAATGATAATGAAACACACAACAAACCGTAACCATTTCTCAGATCAACCACTCATGAAACCACTCCCTTTTTGATTAATACCACAGCAGATTTCCGAAATCATACTCAAATTCAGAACCTCACGTCAACAATCAGAATAAACTCGAACCTCGATATTATTCTTCCAACAAGCTGTAATCAAATCTGTTCGTATTTATTAATGACTCCAACGATCACCTCGAATTCAAAGCACCACTCTGGTGATATGACACCTCATCACAGGCCTAAGCCATAACTTGCATAATCCACGCACCAATGATGGGCGATTTGAATATACTCAAATCTTGACAAATGACTCAAACAAAAGAGCTGTAACTCAAATTCCTCAGTACCATCACAACACAAGGCTGGGACCCCATCCCACATCATAGAAATAGAATACTTGTATCTACCTCGAAGGGTCTAATCTCCATGTAGCCTCACTACAATGCGCGATCTTATCCAAACACTATTACACATGAATACCTCAAGTCGCTATGCTTAAAATAGACAGCCACGCATAGATTGGTGTCTGAAACCAAGCAATCCATCACACCCACGGTGAAGTAAGTAATATACACCCTTCAATCCTGAAAGGACATAACCGATGCGCCATTCGCCGAGCAACACCCAATACGGACTTTCTTTAGAAACCAGGAAGCAAGACATACCAAGTAACATATGGAAAACTATTCTCAACATCACCCTATTGCGGCGTGCAACCCGAT
>MU751672.1:96122-162862 GCA_026770625.1 Nicotiana glauca
TACTGGAGATCAAAAGAGAACCATCAGATGACATGCAAGTGGTTTCTTCTTGAGTGGTGATGTCTTGTATAAGAGGACCCCGGACCTCAATTTGTTAAGATGTGTTGACGCCGAGGAAGCTGGACTAATTATGCAGGAAGTACACACAGGAGTGTGCGGATCTCATATAAATGGGTATGTTTTGGCAAAGAAAATCCTTCGGGCAGGATATTATTAGATAACCATGGAGAAGGATTGCTTCAACTTTGTCCGGAAATGCCATCAGTGTCAGGTGCATGGTGATTTGATTCATGCACCACCAACTGAACTGCATCCTATGTCAGCACCCTGGCCATTCGTTGCTTGGGGTATGGACGTTAATGGACCAATCGAGCCAAAAGCCTCAAACGGACATCGATTCATACTGGTTGCTATTGACTACTTCACAGAGTGGGTTGAATCCATCACTCTTAAGTCAGTCATCAAGAAAGCTGTGGTAGACTTTGTGCATTCTAATCTTATTTGCCGCTTTGGCATTCCTGCAACTATAATTACCGACAATGTTGTGAACTTGAATAGCCGTTTGATGGGAGAGATATGCGAACAATTCAAGATAACGCATAGAAACTCTACTCCCTATCGACCCAAAGCCAACGGTGTTGTTGAAGAAGCCAACAAGAACATCAAGAAGATTTTGAGAAAGATGATTCAAAGCTCCAGACAATGTCACAAAAAGCTGCCTTTCGCGTTACTTGGATATCATACCGCAGTGCGCACATCGGTAGGAGCAACCCCATACTTGCTGGTCTATGGAACTTAGGCTATTACACCTGCAGAGGTAGAAATCCCTTCACTCCGGATAATGGTTGAAGCAGAAATTGAGGACAGTGAGTGGGTCAAGACTCCGTTGGAACAGTTGTCTTTAGTTGATAAAAAACGAATATCCGCAGTTTGTCACGGGCAGTTGTACCAACGAAGAATGGCCCGCGCTTATAACAAGAAAGTGCGTCCCAGGAATTTTGAAGTGGGACAACTCGTTCTAAGACGTATTCTTCCCCATCACCAGGAAGCAAAAGGAAAATTTGCTCCTAATTGGAAGGGTCCATACATCATCCGAAAAATATTGCTGAGAGGAGCATTATATTTGGGAGATATCTAAGGAAATGATCCCGAAACAGCTGTGAATGCAGATATAGTAAAAAGGTACTATGTCTAGGCTCTCTGCGGTGTTGGTTTTTGTGCAATTGAGATGATGAAGGATTTTCTTCTTGCTATCCAAACACTATCAACCCTTCACAAACCCACTTGAGCCGGTTACTCTTCTTTGGCTACCCTCTTTGGAACCCAGAAGTACCATTGAAAAAAAAGGAGAAAAAAGAAAATAAAAGAAAAGAAAAGCAAAAACAAAAAAAATAAAAGAAAAGAAAAGAAAAGAAAAGAAAAGAAAAGAAAAACAAAAAGGAAAAGAAAAGAAAAGAGAAAAGCAAAGAAAATAAAAGAAAATAAAATAAAAAGAAAAACAAAACAAAAACAAAAACAAAAACAAAACCAAAAACAAAAATTATTACCCTGAACTACGTTTGACTTGATTCCGAAAGGATACGTAGGCAGCCTCTCTCTGGGGTTCAGTCACACCAAAACAAAAATCCCAATTCCCCCCAAAAGTTGAAACTGGGACAGATGATATACTGGTTCGACTATGAGTCCACCAAAATGGTTCCAAAGTTATACTTCTGTCCAAAATTTTTTTTACCCAAAACCTCGTCCAAGTCCTTATGATCAATTGGTAAAGGTGTGGGAATCGAAAAACAACATTGTTGGGATATGATATAGTCCAAATTGAGAGAAATAAAATGAAAGAGTCTTATTGGTGAAAACTTTCGGCCACCATAAGGTGACGGTGAGTAGAGAATTTGAAAATGAGAGAGTCCGTTTGGTGAAAACTCGTAAAGAGCACTATTGGACGATGGTGAGAAGAGAAATGAGAGAGGTCGATTAGCGAAAACCCACAAAGGGCGCTGTTGGCCGAAAAGAGGACATCTCACCACTAAAAGAGTCTTAGCAAGGTTCCCTGGTTTTGAAATATGGATCAATGGGTTCAGGAGAAGTTGGAAAGTTTGTGTGGGTCAGGCATTCAGTCCAAGAAGCATGTCATGTCCATTTGAAGTTAGCATGCACCCCCAGATAAGTCCTTCTTTTCCCCCAAAAGGGACGTTTCTCTTTAAACTCATTTTCTTGCCTTTCATGCGCTTCTTCTTTGAATCCCTTTCGGTTTAACTCTGATTCCGAGACTATTACAAAGAAAAGGTGGCAGGAGTGGTTTTATAGGGCTTCGCCTGGCAAAAGCCAAAGAATATACCCAGCCTCAGCGGGGTGTTAGGCCAATCCCGACTGGCTATGATGGTTGATGCTTTCAAAACAAATACATTGAAGAAGAAAGAAAGTCAAAGACAAAGGTATTAAGACCAGAATAAAGTGAAAAGTCTAGAGCTCACGAGCGAGTCGTCATGAAATCCTAAAAGTTGAGTCCTCTCGGTTTGAAAAGAGAATCACCCTCAAAGCCAGCAAGCAGCAGAGATCTTCATCAAAGAAGTCGGGCCGGGATCAAGCAATTGAGATGATCAAGGCCACAAAACCAACCACCGTTTCAAACTAACAAATTGTTCTTTGTTTGAAAGTTAGAACAGGTGTTGTTTAAAGCAACCACGCAAGAAGCAGGTGCAACCCAAAAGAGAAAAGAAATGCGCAAGCGCTGAAACAGCTTTGCAGCAGGGAACTGACCAAAAAGGGAAGTTTCCCCCACAAATTCTTTCATGCGTTTTACTAAATAAAAGGAAGAAAATAAGAATAAAAGAAAAAGAAGAAGAAAGAAAAAAGAAGAAGAAGTGAAAATGAAAAATCGCAAAAAAAAAATAATAAAAAAAATAAAACAAAAAAATCATGGTAGCATAGGGCCCCCATTTCCTAGATATCCCAGCATAACCCGTGGACCTCCCTATCATAACCCAAGGAGCTTTTTTCTTTCAATCTGGGCAAAACCCGTGGACCTCCCTGGCATAACCCAAGGAGCCTTTTTGTTTCAATCCCGGCATAACCCGTGGACCTCCCTGGTATAACCCAAGGAGCTTTTTTCTTTCAATCCCAGCATAACCCGTGGATCTCCCTAGCATAACCCAATGAGCTTTTTTTCTTTCAATCCCGGCATAACCCGTGGATCTCCCTAGCATAACCCAATGAGCCTTTTTTCTTTCAATCCCGGCATAACTCGTGGACCACCCTGGCATAACCCAAGGAGGCTTTTTCTTTCAATCCCGGCATAACCTGTGGACCTCCCTGGCATAGCCCAAGGAGCCTTTTTCTTTCAATCCTGGCATAACCCGTGGACCTCCTTGGCATAACCCAAGGAGCCTTTTTGTTTCAATCCCGGCATAACCCGTGGACCTCCCTGGCATAACCCACAGTGCCTTTTTTCTTTCAATCCCAGCATAACCAGTGGACCTCCCTAGCATAACCCAAGGAGCCTTTTTCTTTCAATCCCGGCATAACCCGTGGACCTCCCTGGCATAACCCAAGGAGCTTTTTTCTTTCAATCTGGGCAAAACCCGTGGACCTCCTTGGCATAACCCAAGGAGCTTTTTTCTTTCAATCTGGGCAAAACCCGTGGACCTCCTTGGCATAACCCAAGGAGCTTTTTTCTTTCAATCTGGGCAAAACCCGTGGACCTCCTTGGCATAACCCAAGGAGCTTTTTTCTTTCAATCTGGGCAAAACCCGTGGACCTCCTTGGCATAACCCAAGGAGCTTTTTTCTTTCAATCTGGGCAAAACCCGTGGACCTCCTTGGCATAACCCAAGGAGCTTTTTTCTTTCAATCTGGGCAAAACCCGTGGACCTCCTTGGCATAACCCAAGGAGCTTTTTTCTTTCAATCTGGGCAAAACCCGTGGACCTCCTTGGCATAACCCAAGGAGCTTTTTTCTTTCAATCTGGGCAAAACCCGTGGACCTCCTTGGCATAACCCAAGGAGCTTTTTTCTTTCAATCTGGGCAAAACCCGTGGACCTCCTTGGCATAACCCAAGGAGCTTTTTTCTTTCAATCTGGGCAAAACCCGTGGACCTCCTTGGCATAACCCAAGGAGCTTTTTTCTTTCAATCTGGGCAAAACCCGTGGACCTCCTTGGCATAACCCAAGGAGCTTTTTTCTTTCAATCTGGGCAAAACCCGTGGACCTCCTTGGCATAACCCAAGGAGCTTTTTTCTTTCAATCTGGGCAAAACCCGTGGACCTCCTTGGCATAACCCAAGGAGCTTTTTTCTTTCAATCTGGGCAAAACCCGTGGACCTCCTTGGCATAACCCAAGGAGCTTTTTTCTTTCAATCTGGGCAAAACCCGTGGACCTCCTTGGCATAACCCAAGGAGCTTTTTTCTTTCAATCCCGGCATAACCCGTGGACCTCCCTGGCATAACCCAAGGAGCCTTTTTTCTTTCAATCCCGGCATAACCCATGGACCTCCCTGGTATAACCCAAGGAGCCTTTTTCTTTCAATCCCGGCATGACCCGCGGACCTCCCTGGCATAACCCAAGGAGCCTTTTTCTTTCAATCCCGGCATGACCCGCGGACCTCCCTGGCATAACCCAAGGAGCATTTTTCTTTCAATCCCGGCATAACCCGCGGACCTCCCTGGCATAATCCAAGGAGCCTTTTTCTTTCAATCCCGGCATAACCCGTGGACCTCCTTGGCATAACCCAAGGACCTTCTTATTCAATCCCGGCATAACCCGTGGACCTCCTTGGCATAACCCAAGAGCCTTTTCCTTTCAATCCCGACATAACCCGTGGACTTCCCTGGCATAACACAAGGAACATTTTTCCTTCAATCCACGGCATAACCCGAGGACCTTTTTCTTTTCCGACATAACTCGGCCATTTCCCGGCATAACCTAGCTTCTTTCCCAAGTATAGAATCCTGATTCCATTGCTTAGACATGTGTCACAACTAACTCACGAAATTTTCCTGGTGAAAACTGGGGCAGAAAATTTCATTTGTTTGTGTGTTTTGGTGTCTTAAGTAGGTTTGACCTCGAGGCACAGGGTTCGAGATGACAAAAGAATGATTCTCCATTCAAAATAAAGAAAAGAAGAAATGAACAGAAAAGAAATAAACTCAAATGTTGAAAGCAAACAAAGGTGTTGATTGCTCAAAATTTGATTGAAGGCATAAGCCCTGCCGATCCCGCTATGACCCAATGCTGCAGAAAGAAACAAGACCTACAACTTGCGAGCATCAAGATTCAGATCGGAGTCCACAACAAAATCATCTAAGACTCAAGATCAAGCTTCAAGAGACTTATATATAGGAATCTTGTAACTCATAGTTGATAGGCATAGTTAGCTTATCTTTGATTTTCCTTTTGGTGTAATAAGGAGGTCAGCAAGCAGTAGTACCAGCAACAGTAGTGAAATCACAGCTCCTGGTAGTCCCAGCTACCAAACCTTCTAGAACTATACTGACCTGATTCCTTTATAGCCAAGGATATGTAGGCAACCTTTGAAGCAGGGTTTGGTTAGACGGTTTTCAAAAATGCTTCTCATGGAGTACCAAGCAGGCAAAACTCTCTCATAATTGCTCATTTATCTTTGCCCAAAAACCCTTCGTGTCTCCGAGCAAAGAGGGGCAGCTGTGAGTATGTGATTTTTGCCTTGCTTAAATTACTCCTATAGAATTTATTAAAATTAGGATTTCTCTTTTGTTATTTGAATTTCAGGGAAGTAATTGCATGATTTTGTGATTGTTAGCATTTTTGTGCATATTTCAATTGATATAACTCATGAAAAATACAAAAATAGCACATTTGCATTTAGAACCAAATTTTATATTTTTTTTTAGGTTTACTAGTTAATTAATACCAAAATAAGAGAAAAATAACAAAAATAGTCATTTTACATTTTTGTTTAATTTTCATTTTAAATTGGGATTTAGTTAGTTTTAGGAAAATTAATTAGTTTAATGTTAGTTTAATCCAGGTTTTTGTTAGCTTTAATTTTTGCTATTAACACAAAAATAAAAATCAAAAGAAATGAAATGAAATTGAGTTGAATTTAAATAAAAGAGAGAAATTAATTGAAAAGAAAATAAAGAGAAGAAGAGGAAAACTGCCAGTCTTTTTGGGCCATTATTCACAACATTTGGCTAGTCCAATTGAAATAATGTGCCAACCCATGCCTGTCCAGCCCAAACCATACCCGGTCCAAACCCTATGCCTCTGGAACTCTCGAAACGATGTCGTTTTGAGTTAATAATTGGCCATTCAATTCGAGCCATTCATTTTACCTCATCCAAGGGCCTCAATCCTTCCCCCCTTTAATTAAAATTGTCCGAAGAAATCACTTTGGCCTAGTACCCAATGTTAGATCATCTTCTTCACTGTTATCTCCCACCACCGCCGCTGCCACCGAAAATCGCCATGCGGCGGCGTTTGACTTCCAAACTTTACCAAAATTACACCAGACACTCCTCTTAACCCCGTCTTCACGAATATCCACATTTTACACTTCAAATCCTACCCAAAAGCCTCAAATCAGTGAAACCCTTGGGTACCGCCACATCCTCCGTGCCCGACGACGCCACCACCTCTTTCCCACCAAATCAACACCCAACGACCACCTCCTCCCCTCCATCCCAAATATCTGTCTAGTTTCCTCCGAATCCCCTCTAAAGCTTTCGAGTTTCAAATGTAAGCTTCAGGTCCTAGGTTTAAAATCAGAAGACCCACACTAAAATCATCCTTCCAAGATCCTTGGCCTGTTTCACCTCGAGATGATGTGTTCCATCCGTTCATCGCAAGAATCGACGATTTATATCATCTTGAGGTCAAAACAGAGTTGTTCATTATGTTCAAGCCTGAACTAGTAAGTTTTCCTTTATTTTTTTAGTCATTCTTTTATTTCATTTATTTGTTTTGTGTTCTTCGTCCATAATTTGAATTACTAGTTATAGGTTTCTGATTTTTTGCTATAATCACATGGTTTATTTTTTCGTCATTTACTGTTGTTTATGTGATTTTTCGTGCTTTCGTTCATTATGTAAATTGTTTGTTTCGAATTGTTTATTTACTGTTCTTATTAGTTTAGTAATAAATTAGTTTTAGGATCCGCCTTAATTAGCATTAGTTAGTTTAGCTATTTTCTTCAGTTTGATTCGAGTTCTTTTGCCTATAGTTGGGAATTCAAACTAGTAAATAGGATTTGGGTTCTGTTTTGAAATCCGTAGGCCCATTGGAACTGGGTCACTTGGCCCAGCCCATGGTCTGATAAACATAAGTAGTTTTGAGGGTATTCAGGGGTATATTGGGTGGTTGAATAAAAGGAATCTTATAGTAACTAAATTGGAAACCCCTAGAACATTCTAGATGGGGTTCCAATTAAAATTTTAGGAACTTAAGAGTAGTGACTTGAGCAAAAAGCTAACAATTGAGGGACTAACTGACTAAAAATAAAAATCTGGAGATGCATTAGGATTTGCCTATAAAAAGTTAGTCTCCTCTGCCTTATGGGAGAAGTTTTGAAGTCTGAAAAAATCCCCCAAAAGCTTATAAAAGTTTGGGATCTGAAAAAAAATTGAATTTCAAAATTCAAAAACCAAAAACAGAAATCTGATAGTTAGAAAGTTCATTTAGATCTTAGTTCTTCAAAAAACCAAAAAAAAAAGTACAAAAACTCACGAAAATACTGTTCCATTGAAGTTTATTAGAGTGATTTCGAATTCCAGCTACTGATTTGAGTTTCTAGCTTAGAAAAATATGAAAATGACCTAAAAGTTCCTTGTGTCTGGTTGCTGAAACTTTAGAAGTTTACTGGGTTCAATTTTGAGTGTGTTTGGGTTTAATCAAGTCTGTTTTGGTTGTTTTATTGGTTGCTGTTCATCTGTCATTTATTCCTGGGCCGTAGTGATGCAATTTTGGCTTTCAAACTGATCCTATTGTTGTGTTGCTGCTGGTTTTCAACTACTGCTTGTTGTTTGCCATTGCTGATTCTTTCTCCCTTTATTTTGCTTTAATTACAGGTGCACTTCCTATAGCCCTCAAGTGTTGGAAATGAAGTTAAACGTTGCCTATTTGTTCTCCTTGTCTAATTTCATACTGTATTTAGCTAGATTTAGAACTTTACTATATTTTCGTGTATAATCAGTTAAGGGCTGTCTAGAATTGGGATATTATGACTGTTACGCTAGAGATTAGCTTGTCAGTTCATTATGATTGTTAGTATTGGACTGTTGCACTATGTTAGACTTGTATAAGTATCATAAATGTAGTACTAACTATAGTGTAGTAAATGTTAGTCTGGTTATTAGATTAACTTGAGGTTCGAATTTAGATTAAGGTGTTTTTTGGGTTGTAGGAACTGCGTTTCAGGTTTATGAATCTACTATTAGCCACGATATGTTTGAATTTAGTCCAGTTATTCCTTTAATTTGAGATTCCAGCTGAGTTAAAGTAGTTGGTAAAAACAGGCACCAAAAATGAGTACGTATGCTAAATTTAAATGAGTAATTGGTTAAACATGCCAAATGCCTTCTTCACTTCGTTTTTGGAATCAAAGTAGTATTTCAATATAATGATTAAGTCTTGATTACAATAGTTCAATTATCAAATCCTTCGAATATTTGTAGGATTTCGTAATGTAAATCAGAGTAAAAACTTAAAAGTTAAATTAATAGTTATTGGACCGATTGGATTTGNTCTATAGGCCCATGGTTGATAGCATATGTTTGGGCCTCAGTATCACTAAGGCATGGCCCAGCTCCAGTCTCACCTATCTCACTAATTGGGCCTGCGTTGAGACCCAAAGCTGGTAGTAGCTCATAAAATGACAGATTTTGATTCTATTATATTGGGCCAAACTCGAAATTCCATGTTGAGAGCTATAATCGCAATTGTGGTCATAATTTGGTAATGCAAGTTTTTGGGCCTTCCAAGCTATGTAGCATATTTGAATTAAGAGGCTCTCCTCTTGTTCAAGTGTGGACTTGAGTTTGAGGCCAGAATTTCTTGAATGCTTTCAATAATAGCAATTAACAATGCCAATTAATTAAGGCACTTTTTAGAGACAATACTTAATAGAAAATCATAGTTCCTTTAGTTTGGACTTTAAAATAAAAACGAGGTGCGCCGCGCCAAATAAAATTCATAAATTGCGTGGCCCTCTTTAAACATTTTATATTAAAATACTTAGAATTCGGGACGTGCCATTTAGCGATTTTTCATGGCCTCACGCAAAGTTAATAACACATTAGTCGCTTTAGGCGCGTTCTTTAATAATTTTACCTTCCTAAATTTGGGTGTGCATGTCATGCGACCCAAATCCAAATCCCAAAACGTTGAATAAAATGTGTCGAGGATCCGGGTGCATTTGGTGCATTTCATGTGACGTGATCCAAAAACATGTTTTAAAAAACGTTCAATTTCTTAAAAAATTTAATTAAAAGCAGTAAATAATTCTAAAAATTGCACTATAGGATGACATGTATTAAAATCAGATTTTAGACAATTATAATAGTTTAAGCGACCGTACTAGAACTACGGGATTCAGGGATGCCTAACATCTTCCCCCGGGTCAACAGAATTCCTTTTTCAAAGTTTCTGGTTCTCATACTCCATTCGGGAGGTCGAAAATTTTACTCGATTTGGGATTCAAGATAAATCGGTGACTTGGGACACCACAAGCCAAACCTATCCCAAGTGGCGACTCTAAAATTAAATAAATAATCCTATTTCGAATAGTGTCACTTTAAATGGAAAAACTCCCTTATACATTTATCTTTCGGGGTAGGTGTGTAAAAAAAGGAGGTGTGACAACAGTGGTGTTCCTTCTAGGGGCAGTCCTACCACATCAGGGGTCGATCTTATAGGCCCGCTCAGATGGCTCTTCCGGTGCATTGCGTCGCATCAGCTAGCCATGGTTCATATAGTGCCCGTCCGGGTCTGTCATATCTCAATGCTGTCCCAACTTAGAGTCTATCCCGTGCTCCATTGGTTTAGGGTTCATCTTTTCCAAGTCTTTTAGAAGTTATTCTGGTACTCAGGGCCCGATTCAATATCCACTACCAACGGGGAGTTGCTTCGAGTGCGAGGAGTTTAGGCATGTGTGGAGACAGTGTCCCCACCTCTTTGGAGGTCCAGGTCAGTAGAGGGGTCAGGCGGTGACTTCTGCACCAGTTACTTTACCACCCGCCCAGCCATCTCGGGGTGAGGCTCAGGTAGCTAGAAGTTGCCATAAAGGGGGGGGGGGGCGATTAGGTGGCGATCAGGCTTGATTCTATGCTATTCCTACCATGCTAGAGGTCATTATTTCGGATACAATGATCACATGTATTGTTTCAGTGTGATACTGAGATGCGTCCATATTATTTAACCCTGGTTCTACTTATTCCTATGTATCATCGTATTTTACTCATTATTTTGTTATGCCTAGTGAGTTCTTAGATTCACCTGTTCATGTATCTATGCCGGTGGGCGATACCATTATTGTGGACCGTGTGTATCGGTCGTGTATGGTGACCATTGGAGGGTTGGATACTAGTGTCGATCTCTTATTACTTAGTATGGTTGATGTTAATGTGATTTTGGGTATGGATTGGTTGTCTCTATATCATGTTGTTCTGGATTGTTACGCTAAGACCGTGACGTTGGTGATGCCGAGGTTGCCAAGGATCGAGTAGAGTGGTACTCTAGATTATGTTCCCAGTAGAGTAATTTCATATCTAAAGGCCCAACATATGGTTGGGAAGGGGTGTCTGTTATACTTGGATTTTTTGAGGGACGTTGGTGTTGATACTCCTACTAATAACTCTGTTACGATAGTGTGATAATTTTTGGACTTGTTTTGTGCAGACATGTCGGGCATGCCACCTGATAGGGATATTGGTTTTTTTATTGACTTGGTGCCGGGCACTCAGCCTATTTTTATTCCTCCGTATCGTGTGGCACCACTAGAGTTGAAGGAATTGAAAAAGCAACTTCAGGATCTTCTTGATAAGGGGTTTATTAGGCCTGGTATATAGCCTTACGGTGCACCGGTTCTGTTTGTGAAGAAGAAGGATGGTACTATACGGATGTGCATCGACTATTGGCAATTGAACAAAGTTACAATCAAGAACAAGTATCCTTTGTCGCGCATTGATGATCTATTTGACCAACTTTAACGAGCGAGGATGTTCTCTAAGATTGATTTGAGGTCTGGGTATCACGAGTTGAAGATTCGGGACTCGGATATTCTAAAGACAACATTCAACACCCGTTATGGTCACTATGAGTTCCTTGTGATGTATTTTGGGCTGACCAACGAGGAATATTCATGAATATGATGAACAGTGTATTCCAGCCGTATCTTGATATGTTTGTCATAGTATTTATTGATGATATACTGGTGTACTCACGCTGCTAGGAGGAGCATGCACAACATTTGAGGATAGTACTACAGTGGATGAGAGAGGAGAAGCTTTATGCCAAGTTCTCCAAGTGTGACATTTGGCTCAATGCAGTGGCGTTCTTAGGGCATTTGGTGTCCAGTAAATGGATAAAGGTGGTTCCAAAGAATGTAGAGGCAGTTTAGAGTTGGCCTAGACCGTCTTTAGGTACTGAGATTCAGAGTTTTCTCGGCTTGGACAGATATTATTGTTGCTTTATGGAGAGTTTCTCGTATATTGCAGCGTGTTTGACCAAGTTTACCCAGAAGAGTGCTCCATTTAGGTGGTCGGATGAGTGTAAGGAGAGCTTCCAGAAGCTCAAGACTGCCTTAACCACAACTCTGGTTCTAGTTTTGCCTTCAGCATGGGTGTAATGACCCGGCCTTTTGTTTTGAGTATTACATTATCGTTCCCCTATTTACTGCTTATTCTATTTTCAAATATAATTATGTGACTTGTCGGGGAGGTTACATAATGATTTGGAAAACTCAGTTCCAAGATTCAAACCTTAAGTGAAATAATTGACTGGTTAATGAAATATGTGTAAACGACCTAGGAATGGAATTTTGATGGTTCTAATAGCTCAGTATTGTGATTTCGGACTTAGGAGTGTGTACAAATTTTTATTTTATGGTCCATAGTTAAATTTGGCTTGAAATGGAAAAAGAAGGAAATAGAAGTTTGGAAGTTTTACCGAGAGTTAACTTTTTGACATCGGGTTCGAAATCCAATTCTAAATGTTAGAATAGGTCTGTTATGTCATTTATGACTTGTGTGCAAAATTTGAGGCCAATTGGACTTGATTTGATAGGCTTCGACATCAAATGCAGAAGTTGGAAATTCTTAGTTTTGGTTAGGCTTGAATTTGGGTGCGATTTGTGTTTTTAGCATTGTATAATATGATTTGAGGCATCCTAAGTTCGTATGATATTTTAGGACTTATTTGTATATTTGGTTGGGGTCCCAGGGGCTTCGGTTGTATTTCGGTTGTTATCGGATCATTTGGGCTACTTTTGATGTTGGTTTTCTGATGTCTGGTTTTGTTCTTCGCGTTCCCGAAGAAGGATTTGGCTTCTAGAATTTTGTTCTTCCTTTTCGCGAAGAGATTCTCGCGTTATCTAAGAAGGAGTTTCCATTTTCCATCGTATGAATTTGGAAGCTTATATCATGCAATCTATAAGGAATGTGGAGATGATCCAAAAATAAAAGCTGTATCCTTTTGTGTCTAGTTTTCGAAAAATCAAACCGTTTGGAATTTGGAGCTATGTAAAAAGTGTTATGGTAGATAGACTACAGGTTATCGTGAAAGAGCTTGGAAATCACAAAGAAGAAATTTCTACTGCACAGGGATGACTTTGCAAGCTTATATCTCGCAATCTATAAGGAATTTCGAGATTATAAAAAAATCAAAGTTGTAGTCTTTGGTGTCTAGTTTTTAGAAAGTAAAACCATTTGTCATTTGGAGTTTTTTAAAAGAAGCCATTACCATTATACTATATACTATTTGGGATGAATTTTGAAAATGACTATTGGGGAAATTGCACGAATATGAGGGGAAGGTCGCAAACACGAAGAACAAACGCCTGGGCAGCATAATAAGGTCCAAAAATGAGACTTCATCTCATTATTCAAGTTTTGGTCTAGGAAAGCTCGGTTGAGGCAATTTATCGAGAGTTTTTCAAGGAAGTCATTGGGGTAAGAGTTCCTAACTCGATTTTAGTTAAATTATATGAATCTATTATTGTTTTTATCACTAAATTAGTGAATTGGGTTGAAAATGATAGAATGCTATAGGCTTAAATTGAGGATTTGGAGGTCGAGTTGATGTCGGAATTTGGTAAATTTGGTATGGTTGGACTCATGGTTGAATGATCATTCATATTTTGTAACTTTTTTCAGGTTCCGAGACCTAGGCCCCAATGTTGATTTTTGAGTTGAATTTTGGATTTTTATTGGAAAATTGAGTATATTCATATGGAATTGATTCCAAAAATTTGTGCTGGCTATATCGAATTAATTATGAATAGACTCGAGGCGTACGGAGGACAACTTACAAGGTAAGGGCTTGCTAGCGGAGTGATTCAATTTGCTGGATGTAAGGATCTTATTTAAACTCGATCAAGGCACTAGTTTCCTGAATTGTTGTGATAGCTACATGCTATTGGATGCGCACATGTGTGCGACTGAATCCACATGCGGGTATCGAGAATTTATTTTTTCATGATCGGGTTATGCTCGGGTTCTTTTGAGTTTAGATTTTTGCTATGCTAGTACACTTTGCACATGCCTACACTTTAACATGACGTTATACCGATCTAGAAGTGCGGAATATCTTATTTCATTTATCACAAACATGTATATTTGCTTAATTTCTCCTGTATGATTTGTTCAGACTAGAGGCCTATGACTATGCCAGGCGGAATATTATTGGCACGTGGGTTGTCCATGGGGATCTATATATTGATACTATTGGCACGTGAGTTGTCCGTACAGATCATATATTGATACTATTGGCACGTGAGTTATCCGTGCAACACATGAATTGTCTGTGCAGATCCATATACTGGTATTATTGACACGTGAGTTGTCCGTGTCGCACCTGAGTTGTTCGTGCAGTGTGTGGGGTTAGAATTCCCATGATCATCTGCCTGATTTAATTGTTTGCCTCCCTCTACATTTTATGATATTATTTAAGAAGGGAAATTGAGGAGTTAGTAGTAAACATTATTTTATGTTGATTTGTAAAGGCAAGACCATACCAAAGTGACTAGTATCATCTATAATCCTAGCTTCTTTTACCTTGACTTGGTTATTTACGATACTTATTGAGGTGCAGATCCAGGTACTTTCGGATATGGCGGCTGCTAGATTTCATAGAGTTATCTATTAGAGACTATCGAGGTAGTTGCTTGGCGTCCCTAGACCTCGACTCTCTTTCCTTTCAATTATTTGTACTGGTTTATATTTGCAGACAATATATTTATCAGTCAGACTATACTATCATGTACCCGGTGATACTGGGTTTTGGGAGAGCATTTTATGAAGACACAATATTTTTGTATAAGAAATTGTGGGATTTTTCTCTTACATTGTTTATTATGTTTCAAACTTAAAAAAAATTGTGGTTTATTGAGATTTCGGCTTGCCTGGTATTGAGATAGGTGCCATAACGACATGAGATATTTTGGGTCGTGACAAGTTTGTATTAGAGCCTAGGTTACATAAGTCTTACGAATTAGGACCAAGTTTAGTAGAGTCTTGCGGATCGGCACGGAGACGTCTGTACATATCTTCGAGAGACAACTGAATCCTTAGGAAATTTTTGCTTTTTTGTATTCTTGTCATGCGAATGTGTTCTGAAAACTAAAATCCTTTTATTCTACTCTCTCATAGATGGTGAGGAAACATACTACTGTATCGGACGGCCAGCCACCAGTACCACCATTTAAGGCCGCGATAGGTCGGGGCTGTAGTAGAGGTTGAGGCCGCGATAGAGGTCGAGGTGTAGCGGGTACAACTGCTAGAGCAACACCTGTAGACCCACCAGTTGCTCCAACTTAGGAGTAGGTTCCGAATATAGTTGAGTTGGTGGGACCAGCTTAGGCTCAAGCTATGCCTATTGTGATTCCAGGCCATCAGGAGACTTTGGCCCAGATATTGACTATTTGCACTAGCCTTGCTCAGGTTGTTTTGGCTCAGGCTACACCTACCACTTTTCAGACCGGGGGAGGTACTCATACCCCGGTCACCTACTCTAGAGCAGGTAGTGCTGGGACTCCAGATACCGGGAGTACTACAATCTAGCCTATTGAAGCTACTCAAGCCCAGGTGGGTCTTATTATGAATGACGATTAGCAGAAGCGATTAGAGAGATTTGGGAGATTCCATCCTCAATTATTTAGTGTAGATGAGTCAAAGGATGCTCATGATTTCTTGGATAGATGTCAGTGGATTCTTCATACAACGGGTATTCTGGAGACCAGTGGGGTCTCAGTTTACTACCTTTCAGCTGACCAGGGCAGCCTTTAGATGGTAGAAGGCTTATGAGAGGAGCAGACCAGTTGGTGCAGCACCACTTTCATGGAATGAGTTCTGTGTGTTATTCTTGGAGAAGTTATTACCATACCTACATGGAGGAGCTGCTCAGATAGTTCAAGTAGCTATGTTCGGGAGACATGTCTATGAACCAATATGATATGAGGTTTTTAGAATTGGCTCGTCATGCAGTTTGGTTTATTCCCACTGAGAGAGAGAGGATTAGGTGGTTCATTAACGGCCTCAACCAGTAGTTTCATTTTGGTATAACTATAAGGAATGTAGCAAGTGCTAGGTTCGACAAGGTGGTTGATAGTGCTCGATGGCTAGAGATGGTCCGTACTCATAAGCGTGAGGAGAGGGAGGCCAAAGGTCTCGTGGTCTAGGTAATTCCAGTGGTGTTCCTTCTGGGGCACAGTCATATCATAGCAGGGTCAACCTTATAGGCCCACTTAAACGAACCGCCCTTTTCATCGTGGTGCATCAACTAGCCACGGTTCTTACCGTACTCGTTCGGGTTAGTAATCATTTAGTGCATTACTAGCGCAAAGTTCTTACCCTACCTCGTGTGCTCAAGTTTCTACAAGTAGTTCCTCGGGTTATCAGGAGCAGTGGTTTCACTAGAGGAAGGGTTGTTTTGAGCGCGAATACTTGAGTCATCTCAAGAAGGATTATTCCACTATTGGCTGGGGTGCCCCCTCAGCGTTCACGGCTGATAATACCAGCACCAGCAACTTCACCACGCCTTCAACCAGATCGGGGTGGGGCTTAGACAGCCAGAGGTCGCCCTAAAGGGGGAGGCCGATTAGGTGGCGGTCATGCTCCATTTTATACTGTTCCTGCTAGGCCAGGGACCGTTCTTCGGATGTAGTGGTTATATGTATTGTTTTAGTGTTCCACAGAGATGCTTCCACCTGATTTGACCATGGTTCTACCTATTCTTGCGCATCATCCTATTTTTCCAATTATATGGATATGCCCAATGAGTCTTTAGTCTCACAAGTTCATGTGTCTATGCCGGTAGACGATACTATTATTATTGACCGTGTATATCGGTCGTGTGTTGTGACTATTAGGGGATTGGAGACCATAATTGATCTTTTATTGCTCAGTATGGTCGGTTTTGATGTGATCTTAGGTATGGATTGGTTGTCTCCATGTCATACTATTCTGGATTATATTGTTACGCTAAGACCGTGACATTGGCGATGCCGGGGTTACAAAGGATCAAATGGAGAGGTTCTCCAGATTATGTTCCCAGTAGGGTAATTTCATATTTAAAGGCCCAATGAATGTTGCTTATCATATTTGGCTTTTGTGAGAGATGTTGATACTATTGACTCTGTTCCAGTAGTGCGAGACTTTCCAGATGTGTTTCCCACAGATTTTCCGGGTATGCCGCCAGACAAGGATATTGTTTTTTGTATTGATTTGGTGCCAGTCACTCAGCCCATTTCTATTCCTCCGTATCGTATGGCACTAGCTAAATTGAAAGAATTGAAAGAACAACTTCAGGATCTTATCGATAAGGGGTTTATTAGGCCTAGTGCATCACCTTTGGGTGCACCAGTTTTTTTGTGAAAAATAAAGATGGTACTACGTGGATATGCATCGATACAGGCAGTTGAGCAAAGTTACAATCAAGAACAAGTATCCTTTTCCACGCATTGATGATCTATTTGACCAGCATCAATAAGCGATGATATTCTCCAAAATTTATTTGAGGTCAGGGTATTGCTAGTTGAAAATTCGGGATTTAGATATTCTAAAGACATCATTCATGACCCATTATGGTCACTATAAATTTCTCGTGATGTCTATTGGATTGATCAATGCCCCATTAGCATTTATGCACCTAATGAACAATGTGTTCCAGCCGTATATTGATTTGTTTGTCATAGTCTTTATTGATGATATCCTCGTGTACTCATGTAGCCAAAAAGAGCATGCACAACATTTGAGTATTGCACTATAAAGGCTGAGGAAGGAGAACCTTTATGCAAAATTCTCCAAGTGTGAGTTCTATCTTAGTTTAGTTGCATTCTTGGGACACATAGTGTCCATTGAGGGAATTTAGGTGGATTCAAAGAAGATTGAGGCAGTTCAGAGTTGTCCCTGGCCATCTTTAGCTACTAAGATTCAGAGTTTTCTCGGCGTGGCCGGATAGTATCATCGCTTTGTGGAGGGTTTCTCGTCTATTATAGTTCCTATGACTAAATTGACCTAGAAGGGTGCTCCTTCAGGTGATCGGATGAGTGTGAAGAGAGCTTTAAGAAGCTCAAGACTACTTTGACCACAACTCCAGTTCTAGTTTCGCCTTCAACATCAGGCTCTTATACTGTATATTGTGATGCTTCTTGAATTGGTATTGGGTGTGTCTTAATGCAGGAGGGTAGAGTGATTGCTTACGCTTTGCGCTGGTTGAAGCCACATGAAAAGAACTACCCTGTTCATGATTTAGAGTTGGAAGCTATTATTTACGCATTAAACGTTTGGAGGCACTATCTCTACGGTGTGTCTTGTGATGTATTTATAGATCCTCAGAGTCTTCAGCATTTGTTCAAACAAAAAGATCTAATTTTGAGACAGCGTAGATGGTTGGAGCTCCTAAAGGACTATGATATTACTATCTTGTATCACCCCAAGAAGGCCAATGTGGTGGTCGATGCCTTGAGTAGAAAGGCGGTGAGTATGGGTAGCCTTGCCTTTATTCATGTTGGTGAGAGACAACTTGTATCAGATGTTCAGGCTTTAGCCAATCAATTCGTGAGGTTAGATGTTTCGGACCCCATTCGGGTCCTAGCTTGTGTAGTTTTTCGGTCTTCCTTATATGACCGCATTAGAGAGGGACAATACGATGATCGCGATTTTCTTGTCCAGAAGGACACAGTTTAGCACGGCGATGCCAAAGCTTATTGTCGCGCCCCCTTTTTCTTGCGAAATCGAGTTTATGACATTTGGGAGTACAAATAATTCCTTTTGGAAATTGGGTTTGCATTTGAAGAGTTGCCACCTAATGATTAGGGTGCAGTAGGACAACACAAGGGTTTTTGATTTGAGCAACCAGGGATAGGGTAAGGGCTTGAAATTATTCTAAGGGGAAGGTGTTAGGCACACCTCAGAATCCACTAGTGTGGTTCTCGGCCAGATTATTATTGTGAATTTAGATGCAAATAACATGTAGGAAAATAAAGCTCCAAATAAGAGGGGATTTTCACATAATGGTTGACAAATAAACAAAGTTGGAAAGAACTAAAAGAAAGCTGATTTTTCTTAAAAGAAGGAGTTGAAATTCTAAAAGAAACAAAGAAATAAGGGAGGGGGGGGTCATAGGCTTATTAACAATATGGATCACCCCACACAATGCCCGGTAATCAGTCCTCAATGAGGGGCTACACGTGACGTTATCGCGTGGTCATCATATCCATATCTACCCATCCCACCCTGTTAAGGTATTAAAGCACGAAAAGGTCTCGATTACTTATTACATGCTGTTACCCGTCCCAATCCTATCAGTCCCGGAGGCACATAGGACTACTAATCCTAAAAGGAAGGATATTGGGCATATTTGAGGTTTCAAAAAGGTTAAAAATCTAAAGCGACATACAAAATACATATTATGCAATTAGGGGGAGCATATAAACAAACGGAGGCTCAATTACACCTCCTTGAACAGAAAAGCACATAATTAGCATGACTTTCACATACAGTTTAGTTCTGATTAAATACTCAATATGAGAGAGCTTAGAGGTTGAGGCAGACTGATCTTTTACATAATTCCGATAGGAAGCCCGACTCAGGCCTGCCTGCTTGTTGTAATAATTAAAACAAACAGATTCAGTTTAATTTTTTAACCTAAGGCTGGCCTAAATATTAAGACGGGGTCCTATAGGGATGATATCTACCGAATTCAGAAAAATAGTAAAGCTTGAAATAAACTATTTGAGTGCATACTCGTTAAACTTGCTAAGTGAGGGAATCAGATTATTAAAAAAAATGCTAGATTTAAATGAATTGATTATAAGTTTTGCAGCTGATGGTAACTATTATCACTGGTTTTAAATTCATACTAAGTCAAATGGATCAGATTCGATTAGGAATTCCTATAGGCATGCTTTCTATGCGCTGCTGATTTTAAACTTTGTAAACGTGGTATAAAAATGCAGAAGCCATATAGACATGGTTTCTAAATGCATAAGACTGGTTTTAAACCTATAAAGATTATATCTAGCTTGCAGAATTTATTTAAGACCTATGAGCATGGTATCTAGGTGTAATTGAATATGCAGAATTGAATAATCCTATAGGCATAATTTTATATGAAGTTGAATATGCAGAATTCAGCATAGACCTATAGGCAGGATTTCTATACGAATTTTTTTGAATATGCAGAATTCAGAACACCTATAGACATAATTTTTATATGCATTTGAATATGCAGAATTCAGAAGACTTACAAACATGGTTTCTATATGAAAATTGGACATGCGGGAATGTAGCAATCCTATAGTCATGATTTTTAGATGAAAGTTGGAGATGCAGAATTCAGAATGACCTATAGACATGGTATCTATATGAAAATTGGAGTGCAGAATTCAGAATGACCTATAGGCATGATTTCTAGATGCATTTGAATATGCAGAATTCAAAATACCTATAAACATGGTATCTACCCTTTGCATGCATAGTTACCCACCCTTTTTCACTAGCCATCCCCAAGTGTTTATTACAAACCTGAATGAATAGAAATTACATCAAAAAAAGTAAAAAAAAATACAACCAAAGGAGAGACTAATTCAGACTTCCTGTTTGAAATATGAGATAAACCAACTCAAAGACCACTAATACAAAGCCTTTCTCCAATCTGAGTTTGTCAAAGTTCCGTAAGAGCCTCAATAGGACTCCGGGCAATGCTCACACCCAAATTGTATTATTAGATTGGGGACAAGTTCAGTGAGGAAGGGCTAGCCCTCAAGTGTCCAAGTTCAGAGGGAGCTTAATGGGTCTCAAGGCATGGCTCACAAGAGGGGGGCAGAACTTAAAGACTAAGAGAGAGTGCAAGTGCAGAGACAGATCTTGAGGAACTAGGGAAGTAAAGTAAAATGGAAAGGAGTGCTGGGAAATAGTTACTGAATTAACAACTTTACACAAAAGGGATTCAGGGGTTGGGACTGATCGCAAAGAGCCCTTATGCTTGGGCATTAATTGATTCTGGGCATGCACATCAATTGGGATTGCTGTTATGCTCATGAAAAAAAACTAGAATATACAACATACAACGATAACATGAGGTTATGATCCCAGAGGATCAGGTTTGAGTCATAGACATCAATACTTTAATGTTGTCATGCCTCAAACAACCATCAGTGTCAAACAATTTAGAATACATAATAGAGGCAGAACAGGCAGAAGGAAAATGCTAAACAAATACTGAACTAAACACATAAGTAGGCAGCCATGAGGAAAATGTGTTAAATAAACACATAGTTGTGATGCTGAATCTTAATTAGAACATACCGGTTTCAAAGAAGCAAAAGAGAGCAGTAGTAGTACTTGAAAAACACAGGCCACAACACAAGAAACAAGAGAGAATTCTTTTTAAAATATGAGTGTAAGTTTAGAAAACTATGAGTGTTCGTGTGTAGAAAACTAAGAGTCTTCGTGTGTTTTGTCAATGAAAGAATCGGGTATTTATAGTGTGAAAACAGGCAGAAAGAACGTAAGAAAATAATTATGGAACTGAGTATCAAAAAAAATCAATTAGTACAAGACCTCCTTTAATTAAGCAGTTCAAATTAAAACGGTAATGAACAAAATTATTTAATGAAAGGGGTCAAGTAAGCATCTTGTGCAAAGTAAGAAATTAGGGGTAGATACATAGGAGTTTCCTTAAGAGAAGAATTTGAAATACACGGTTAAATAAATAAGGTGAAAAATAATTAGTACATAGTAAATCAAGGAGTCAAAGATTTGTAATTACTGGTCCATGAATAAACCAAGTCAGAAAGGCAAAGGAAAGTTTTCGACTCAAACCAAGTAACAGGGAAATCAACAAACAAGGAAAGAAATCAATCAGGCTTATACGAAGGAAGCCTGTAATTAATCAAAAATTGAAAGCCTTTTTAGAGGGAGGTTCAGCACGTATAAAAAGCACACAAGTATGATAGACTAAATTTAGGACAAAGAAAAACGTCATGCAATTGCAAAATCAGTAAGTAGTAGACTATAGGAACATGGTAGTCACATAGGTCAGTCTTAGTAACTCAACAATGTAGAAGAGAGAGAGTATCAAATAGCATACAAAGGGCCCAGTAGAAAGACCTTAGAAGAGTTTAGCAGGGAAGCAGAATCATATAAAGAAACAAAGGTCGAAACAAAGATTTCGAAGCCTAATCGAGTAGTAAATGAGATAACTTCAGAAACTCGAAATAGGTCCAGATAATTTAGGGTTTTTGAAATCAAACAAGTTCATAGATGAAGAACATACAAATCACATAGCCAATGGTCTCAAAACTCGAATGAATCCCCAAATTTTAGGGTTCTTTCCATCAATCGAGTGTAGAGATGAAAGGACAATTAATCAAGGAAAAAGATACTAACGAAACAAGTTTAGAGATCTCAGAAAGGAATTGAGACCTTTAACTTGCTCTTTCAGTAGAAGAAACTCATGAGAAACATAGTAAAAGAACAACATGCGAAACACAGTAGAAGAACTCATGAGAACATAGTAGAAGAAACACATAGGAAACACAGTAGAAGAAACTAATAAGAAACATAGTAGAAGAAACACGCAAAAGAAAAAGAAAATTAGAGAAGCATCTAAATAACTTAACAAAAACCTTAAATCGAGAAAGATAAAGGTTTTGAAAGCATAGTTTTTTGAAAGAAATCTTGAGAAAACATTTAAAAGTTTAGGGAAACACAGATCTAGAACAGATCTAAAGAAATCAGAAGAACCTCAAAAGTTAGGATTTTAGAAGAACCCAGATGGTGAGAAAGACTTGGAGAGTCATTGATCTAAGCAGGGAAAGTCGAGATCAGGCTCGAATAGCCATGGCTTGCCGGAGCAAAGCCAGAGATGGCCGTAGAACTCGAATCAAACAAGGTCTAGGCCAAGCTTCTTCGTGGTCAGTCCTTGAAACTTTAGTAACCAGGCATGTATGAGTTATAGAAGGACGGTATAAGACTTCTATGGCCTTGGAAGCCATGGATTCCGGTGGTTCTAGGGGGGAATTGGAGGGAGGCAGCTAGGGTTTCTGAGAGAGAATTTGGGAGGTGGGGAATCTAGGGGCTACCAGCGAGGAATGATTTAGGGTTGGGGGGTATTAGGGAATTAAAAAGGAAATGACGAATGTGAGCTATAGATCTGTTAGATCAACGGCTGGGATTAAAAAGGGGGCCTAGTGGGTTATTTTAAAGGGTTGTGGGTGGGGTAGATTTAAGACTTGGGCCCGGTAATGGGATCTAAAATTTGGTTCATGTCACGACCCCAATCCCGGTCGTGATGGCGCCCAACACAACTACTAGGCAAGCCCAACCATTTACACTCTCAACCCGAGCATGAAGCTCAAAACCAATTATTTGAATATCATTAACAGCACTAAAGCTTAAAGTATAAACTACTAGATAGTAATAAGCTGAATATCACGATAATACAGAATAAACTCCCAAAGACCTGGGGGTCATGAGTCTAGAGCCTCTAACAATACAGTGTAATAAGACTCCAATAATACATAGTTTCAAAAGTTGCAGAAAGATAATAAAAGGGATAGGGGAGGAGTTGGGTCCTGCGGACGTCAAGCAGCTACCTCGACAACTCCGAATAAACTCTGAAATCAGCAAAAGCTCAGCTAAACTCCCGAGGTACTTGAATCTGCACACATGGTGCAGGTAGTAAAGTGAGTACTTCCAACTCAGTGGTAATAGACATGTATAACGACTGATAGCAAGAAATCCCGAAAATACAACAATGTGAAGCTAAAACTAGTACTGCTACATATTTAATAGTGCAATATTAACAAGTAGAGACGGATAAAGCAGATATATATCAATGCATGGATGCAATGCAAATGCACATGACCGCTACGATGCGTAGCCCGATCCATTGGGTACCCAGCGCTCACTGTGGGGGGTTCAGACTCCGGAGGGGCTCCTACAGCCCAAGCGCAATATCAATATCACACCGCTGCGGTGTACAGCCCGATTCACTATCACTCCAGCTATATGCATGCAAGCCACACGATCACAATCAAACTTACCATTTTTAGTTCCAATTAACAGAAATTATAATTATGTGTTTAAAACCTTAGAATTTTACTAGCCATTTCAAGACGATATTTAACTCAGGACTGATATCATGAAAACATGTTATAAATCATGGAAACAGTGATAATAATCCCTACAGGATCCAAATAACTGGCATGCAGCCCAATTATATATCCATAACCATCCAAGTAGGAGGTTTACCAGCTAATTTCTAGCCAATGATATAGTACAACATCACTCGGTCGGACTACGCCACAGTCCTCAATCATAATCGACCCCGCACTCACCATAGAGTACGTGTCTCGCCTTAATATAGCGTCATAGTGTGATGTACCGGGGTTTCAAACCCTCAGGTCATCATCTACATCTATTACTCACCTCAACCGGTCACGACACTATTCCGCTAAGCCGTTTCCTCTTGAATCAACCTCCTCACGCGCCGAATCTGATCAAAACCATAAGGAATACATTATAATATGCTAATGGGACATAACCCAATCGAAAGAACTCGAAAAATACTCAAAAACACGAAGTTGGCATAACCCGAGCCCCGGGCTCACGTCTCAAAAAATTACGAAATTTACATTCCCGGAATCCTCGTGTCACCACGAGTCTGTACATACCAAATATGCAATAATCGGAGTCCATTTGGCCCCTCAAATCGTCAGTTTAAACTCTCTTAGGTTCAAGCCCTAACTTCCATTTTTTAATCCCTTAACTCCTTGGATTTTCAGTGTTTAATCCTTGTTTTTATCACCATAACAACATAATTCGAGGCTATAAATTCATACCTGATGGAATCCCCTTCGAATCCTCTCCAAATCGCCCAAAATCTCCTTTTCCGAAGTCTAAAATGTTTTCTAATTTCTGAAATTCGCGAACACTGGTTCATTAAAATCCTTCAGTGATTTTTGCTTATGCGGTCCCGCTACCGCTTATGCGGGACCGCTTTTGCAGCCGATTGACTTCTTATGCGGTTCTCACTAAATTCCCCAGGCACCGCTTATGCGATCAGACATCCGCTTCTGCGGTTTCCCTGCTACCGCTTCTGCGGTGCTTTTTTTGCTTTTGCGGAACCGCTTACGCGTCCAAACATCCGCTTTTGCGGAATTGACCAGGTCCATCGAGGACCACTTCTGCGACACAAAAGCCACATCTACAGAACCGCTTATACGGCTCCTTTTCCGTAGATGCAGAAATACCAGAAGCCATATACACCAGACCTGCAACAAACATCCAAATTCATCGTTTAACCACCCGAAATCACCCCGAGGCCCTCGGGACCTCAACCAAAAGTACCAATACATCCTATAACGCTATTCAAACTTGTTCGAATCATCAAAACACTATCGTTAACCTCAAAATCCTCAATTTTCATCAAATCAAAGCCTAAGTTTCTTAAAAACTTCCGAATTGCACATTCAATCAAAAACCCGACCAAGCAATGTCCGAATGACCTGAAAATTTGCAGACACATCCAAAATCACCTAACGAAGCTTTTGCAACTCTCGAAATTCCATTCCGACCCTTGGATCAAAATCTCACCTATCAACCGGAATTCGCCAAAATTCAAACTTCGCCAATTCAAGCCTATTTCTACACCGGACCTCCAAATTCAATTCCGCTCACACTCCTAGGTCACAAATCATCCCCTGAAGCTAACCGAACCACTGGAAATCAATTTCGAGCCCTTTAACTCACAAGTCAACATCCGGTTGACTTTTTCAAACTAATCATTTATTAAAGAGACTAGTTGTCCCATTTCCTACCAAACTCGATCCGAAATGACCCAAATTCACCAAGTACACATATTGAAACATGAATAAGCATATAATGGGGAAAACAGGATGGAATTACATGAGACGATGGGTCGGGGCATCATATCCTCCCCAACTAAAACAAACGATCGTCCTCGATGAGTCAAGAAACATGCCTGGAGTCTCAAACAAGTGAGGATATCTGCTCCGCATCTCCCGCTCGGTCTCCCAAGTAGCCTCCTCTACGGGCCGACCTCTCTACTTCACCTTCACTAATGCTATATCCTTAGACCTCAATCTCCGAACCTGTCGACCCAAAACAGCTATAGGCTCCACATCATAAGTCAAGTCATCATCTAACCGAACTATACTGAAGTCCAATACATGAGATGGGTCCCCAACATACTTCCGGAGCATAGACACGTGAAATACCGGATGAACTCCCGATAGGCTAGGTGGCAAAGAAAGCATATAGGCCACCTCTCCAATCCTCCTGAGTATCTCAAAAAGGCCAATGAACCTCGGACTCAGCTTTCCTTTCTTTCCAAATCTCATGAGGCCCTTCATAAGCGAAACCTTCAGCAACACCTTCTCGCCCACCGAATAAGATACATCTCGGACCTTCCGATCCGCATAACTCTTCTGACGCGACTGAGCTGTGCGAAGTCTCTCCTGAATCACCTTCACCTTACCTAAGGCATCCTGGACCAACTCTGTCCCCAATAACCTAGCCTCGCCGGGCTCAAACCAACCAACCGGAGATCTATACCATCTCCCATATAAAGCCTCATATGGCGCCATCTGAATGCTGGATTGGTAGCTGTTGTTGTACGCAAACTCTGCAAGAGGCAAGTAATCACCACAAGAACCTCCAAAGTCAATAACACAGGCACACAACATGTCCTCCAATATCTGAATGGTACGCTCGGACTGCCCGTCCGTCTGAGGATGAAACGCCGTGCTCAACTCTAACTGTGAACCCAACTCTCGCTGAAAAGTCCTCCAGAACTGAGAAGTAAACTGAGTACCTCTATCTGATATAATAGAAAATGGGACCCCATACAACCGCACAATCTCTCTGATGAAATCTAGGCTAGCCGCTCCGAAGAATAGGTAGTACATACAGGAATGAAGTGCGGGGACTTGGTCTGCCGATCCACAATCACCCAAACTGAATCAAACATCCTTGCTGTCCGAGGGAGACCACTCACGAAGTCGATAGTAATCCTCTCCCATTTCCATTCGGGAATATCCATGCGCTGAAGCACACCACCGGGCCTCTGATGCTCATACTTGACCTTGCTGACAGTTGAGGTACCGAGCTACATGACTCACAATATCCTTCTTCATTCTTCTCCACCAGTAATACTACCTCAAGTCATGATACATCTTCGCGGCACCTGGATGAATAGAATACCTCGAGCTATGGTCCTCCTCCAATATCCACATTGGGCACGCAAATCCGGCCCTGCATCCTCAACACACCATCACTATCAATAGTCACATCACTGGCATCATCATGCTGAACTCTGTCCTTTAAGGACAAGCAAATGTGGATCATCATACTGGCGCTCACAAATGCGGTCATATAAAGAGGACCGAGAAACCACGCAAGCCAACACCCGACTCGGCTCTGAAATATCTAATCTCACCATCCGATTGGCTAATGCCTGAACATCAACTGCAAAGGGTCTCTCCCCAACTGGAATATATGCCAAGCTGCCCATAGTGACCGCCTTTCGGCTCAAGGCATCGGCCACTACATTGGCCTTCCCCGGATGATATAAAATGGTAATGTCATAATCTTTACGCAACTCAAGCCACCTTCGCTGCCTCAAATTTAGATCCTTCTGCTTGAACAAGTGCTGAAGACTATGATGGTCGGTATACACCTCACAAGATACACCATATAGATAGTGCCTCAAAATCTTCAAGGCATGAACTATGGCAGCCAACTCCAAATCATGAACAGGGTAGTTCTTCTCATAAGGCTTCAACTGACGAGAAGCATAAGCAATAACTCTACCCTCCTACATCAACATGCATCCAATCCCAACTCTCAAAGCATCACAATACACGGTGCAAGAACCTGAAGCTGATGGCAAGACTAACACTGGAGCTGTGGTCAAAGCTGTCTTGAGCTTCTGGAAGCTCTCCTCGCACTCATCCGACCATATGAATGGTGCACCCTTCTGTGTCAACTTGGTCAAGGACGAAGCAATAGATGAAAATCCCTGGACAAACCGGCGATAATACCCTGCCAAACCGAGAAACTCCAGATCTCCGTAACTGAGGACGGTCTAGGCCAACTCTGCACTGCCTCTATCTTCTTTGGATCAACCTGAGTACCATCACTGGACACCACGTGTCCCAGAAAAGCCACAAACCCAAGCCAAAACTTACACTTGGAGAACTTTGCATAAAGTTTCTCCTCCCTCAATCTCTGCAATACTACTCTCAAATACTGTGCATGCTCCTCCTGGCTGCATGAGTATACCAAGATGTCATCAATAAACACAATCACAAAGGAATCCAGATACGGCCAGAACATACTGTTCATCAAGTGCATGAACGCAGCTGGGCATTAGTTAGCCCAAAAGGCATAACTAGAAACTCAAAATGCCCATATCTCGTCCTGAAAGCTGTCTTCATAATATCAGAATCCCTAATCTTCAGCTGGTGATAACCTGAACGAAGATCAATCTTCGACAATACCCTTGCTCCCTGGAGCTGATCAAACAAATCATCAATGCGCGATAGATGATACTCGTTCTTCACTGTTACCATGTTCAGCTGCCTGTAATCAATATACATCCTCATTGAGCCATCTTTCTTCTTAACAAACAAGACCGGTGCACTCCACGGTGGCATACTCGGGCGAATGAACCCCTTATCTAGGAGTTCCTGAAGCTGCTCCTTCAATTCATTTAACTCAGCTGGTTCTATACGATAGGGAAGAATAGAGATGGGCTGAGTGCTCGGCACCAGATCGATACCAAAATCAATATCCCTATCCGATAGCATGCCCGGCAGGTCTGTTAGAAACATATCTGGGACCCGCACAACTGGAACAGAATCAATACTAGGAGCCTCAGCTCCAACATCTCTCACAAATGCTAAATATGATAAACATCCCTTCCCAACCATCCACTGGGCCTTTAAGAAAGAAATCACCCTGCTGGGAACATAATAAGTCGAACCTCGCCACTCAATCCTTGGAACACCCGGAATGGCCAACGTAACTGTCTTGGCATGACAGTCCAGAATAGCATGGTACGGATATAGCCTATCCATACCCAGAATCATATCAAAATCCACCATGCCCAACAACAACAAATCAACTCGGGTCTCCAGACCCCCAATAGTAACAAGGCAAGATCGATATACGTGATCCATAATAATAGTATCACACACCGGGGTAGATACATGCACAGGCAAGGCAAGGCAACCACGGGTCGTACCCAAATGATGGGCAAAATATGAGGACACATACGAGTATGTAGACCCGGGATCAAACAAAATAGAAGCATCCCTGTGGTAAACTGAGATAATACATGTGATAACCGCGTCGGATGCAACATCATCTCTCCTACCTGGAAGCGCATAGAACCGAGCCTGACCACCACTCCAATTGATCTCCACCCCTAGAGCGACCCCTAGCTTTCTGACCCCCACCCCTACCTGACTGGGATGGTGCTGAAGTAGATGGAGTAGAAGGGGAGGGTTGATTCCTCTGTTGAGACCGACCACTAAGAAGCTGAGGACATTATCTCCTCAGGTGGCCAAACTCACCACACTCATAACATCTACTCGGTGCTGGAGAAGGGGACTGATGGGAACCCCTCGCTGTAGATGAACCTTGGACTGAAGAGGCAGGAGTAGAACTCTGAGCTGGAAGAGCACTAAGTGATGACTGGCCCTGCTGATATCCCTGTCGGCCACAGCCAGAAAAAGCCCCACTGTACTCTGGGCGACCTGTCTAAGGATGTCTGAAAGAACGACCTCTGCCCTGCTAGAACTGGCCCCTAGATGGAGCACCACTGTAGCTACCTGAACCTCGAGGCCTCTTGGCCTCCCTCTAATCACGCTCCCGGCGACGATCTGTCTCAATCTGACGAGTCATATCAACTACCTCCTCAAATGAAGCTGCTACCATCCTCTCCCTTGTTATTAAAATACGAATTGGATAGTTGAGGCTATCCACAAACCTCCTGATCCTCTCCCGATCTATCGGGATCATCCAAGTAGCATGTCTAGCCAACTACGTATACCTCAACTCGTACTGGGTCACTGTCATATCACCCTGGATCAACCACTCAAACTGTCGGCGCAGCTCCTCTCTGCGAGACTGCGGCACATACTTCTCCAAAAAGAGAGTGGAGAACTGCTACCAAGTAAGGGGTACTGCTCCTACAGGCCTACGCCTCTCGAACTCCTCCCACCATGTAAATGCTGGCCCTGACAACTGGAAGGTGGTAAAAGACACTCCACTCGACTCTAAGATCCCTGCAGTGCAAAGCATCCGCTGACACTTGTCCAGAAATCCTTGGGCATCCTCTCCCTCAGTACCGCAGAATGTCGAAGGCTGAAGTCTACCAAACCTCTCTAACCGACGATGCTCGTCATCTGGCATCACTGGAACTACATACCTTGGAGCTGGTGCGACTGGCGTAACTGGAGCAACCGGTACAACTGGCTGAGTTGGGGCTGCCTCTGGTGTCTGTAATCCCTGCACGACTGGCTCGGGTGTGCGAGCTATGGGGGTCTGATGACCACCCCTGATCTGAGAAGTAGCTGCGGCAGTAGAGGCTGAAACTACCTGAGCCAGACCAGTGCAGACAGATAAGATCTGAGCTAAAGCCTCCTGAAGACCAGGAATCACAATAGGCACTGCCGGTGCCTGAACAGGTGCTGCTGGAGCATCAACAGTTGGAGGCTGGTCCTGAATAGGGGCAACAGGTGGGTCATCTGGTGGTGCCCCTACAGCTCGACCTCGACAACGACCACGACCACGGCCGCGTCCACAGCCTCTAGCAGGTGGCAATAGTGGTCGTCCGACACGTCTGGTAGCACGAGTTCTCGCCATCTGCGAGAGAATAGAATACAGAAATTTAGTTCTCGGAACAACAAAGCCGCACGACAAGAGTTCAAGAATATGAAGTGTTTCCTAAAAGTTCTGCAGCCTCTCGAGGATAAATACAGACGTCTCCGTACCGATCCGCGAGACTCTACTAACCGGCTCACGACTCATGAGGCCTAGTAACCTAGGCTCTGATACCAACTTGTCACGACCCCAATCCCGGTCATGATGGCGCCCAACACAACTGCTAGGCAAGACCGACCATTTACACTCTCAACCCGAGCATTAAGCTCAAAACCAATTATTTGAATATCATTAACAACACTAAAGCTTAAAGTATAAACTGCTATATAGAAATAAGCTAAATATCACGATAATACAGAATAAACTCCCAAAGACCTGGGGGTCATGAGTCTAGAGCCTCTAACAATACAATGTAATAAGACTCCAATAATACATAGTTTCAAAAGCTGCGGAAAGATAATAAAAGAGATAGGGGAGGAGTCGGGTCCTGCGGACATCAAGCAGCTACCTCGACAACTCCGAATAAAGTCTGAAATCAGCAAAAGCTCAGCTAAACTCCCGGGGTACCTGAATCTGCACACATGGTGCAGGTAGTAAAGTGAGTACTTCCAACTCAGTGGTAATAGACATGTATAATGACTGATAGCAAGAAATCCCAAAAATACAACAATGTGAAGCTAAAACTAGTACTCCTACACATTGAACAGTGCAATATCAACAAGTAGAGACAGATAAAGTAGATAGATATCAATGCATGGATGCAATGCAAATGCACATGACCGCTACGGCGTGTAGCCTGATCCATTGGGTACAGAGCGCTCACTGTGGGGGATTCACACTCCGGAGGGGCTCCTACAGCCCAAGCGCAATATCAATGTCACACTGCTGCGGCGTACAGCCCGATCCACTATCAGTCCAGCTATATGCATGCAAGCCACACAGGCACAGTCAAACTTACCATTTTTAGTTCCAATTAACAGAAATTATAATTATGTGTTTAAAACCTTAGAATTTTACTAGCCATTTTGAGACGATATTTAACTCACGACTGATATCATGAAATGGAAACAGTGATAATAATCCCTACGGGATCCAAATAACCGGCATGCAGCCCAATTATATATCCATAACCATCCAAGTAGGAGGTTTACCAGCTAATTTCTAGCCAATGATATAGTACAACATCACTCGATCGGACTAGGCCACAGTTCTCAATCACAATCGACCCTGCACTCACCGTAGAGTACGTGTCTCGCCTCAATATAGCGTCACAGTGTGATATACCGGGGTTTCAAACTCTCAGGTCATCATCTACATCTATTACTCACCTCAACCGGTCACGAGACTAGTCCGCTAAGCCTTTTCCTCTTGAATCAACCTCCTCCCGCGCCGAATCGGATCAAAACCATAAGGAATACATTATAATATGCTAATGGGACATAACCCAATCGAAAGAACTCGAAAAATACTCAAAAATACGAAGTTGGCAAAACCTGAGCCCCGGGCCCACATCTCGAAAAATTATGAAATTCACATTTCCGGAATTCTTGCCTCACCACGAGTCTGTGCATACCAAATACGCAAGAATCGGAGTCCATTTGTCCCCTCAAATCGTCAATTTAAACTCTCTTAGGTTCAAGCCCTAACTTCCATTTTTTTATCCCTTAAATCCTTGGATTTTTAGTGTTTAATCCTTGTTTTTACACCATAACAGCATAATTCGAGGATATAAATTCATACCTGATGGAATCGCCTTCGAATCCTCTCCAAATCACCCAAAATCGCCTCTTCCGAAGTCTAAAATGTTTTCTAATTTCTGAAATTCGAGAACACTGATTCATTAAAATCCTTCAGCGATTTTTGCTTATGCGTTCCCGCTACCGCTTATGCGGGACCGCTTCTGCGGCCGATTGACTGCTTATGCGGTTCTCACTAAATTTCCCAGGCATCGCTTATGGGATCAGACATTCGCTTCTGCGGTTTCCCTGCTACCGCTTCTACGGTGCTTTTTCCGCTTTTGCGGAACCGCTTACGCATCCAAACTTCTGCTTTTGCGGAATTGACCAGGTCCATCGAGGACCGCTTCCGCAACACAACATCCGCATCTGCAGAACTGCTTATGCGGCTCCTTTTCCGCAGATGCGGAAATACCAGAAGTCATATACACTAGACCTGCAACAAACATCCAAATTCGTCGTTTAACCACCCGAAATCACCCCGAGGCCCTCGGGACCTCAAACAAAAGTACCAATACATCATATAACGCTATTCAAACTTGTTCGAATCATCAAAACACTATCGTTAACCTCAAAATCCTCAATTTTCATCAAATCAAAGCCTAAGTTTCTTAAAAACTTCTGAATTGCACATTCAATCAAAAACCCGACCAAACAATGTCTGAATGACCTGAAAATTTGCAGACACATCCAAAATCAACTAACGAAGCTTCTGCAACTCTCGGAATTCCATTCTGACCCTCGGATCAAAATCTCACCTATCAACCAAAATTCGCCAAAATTCAAGCTTCGCCAATTCAAGCCTATTTCTACGTCGGACCTCTAAATTCAATTCCGTTCACACTTCTAGGTCACAAATCATCCCCCGAAGCTAACCAAACCACCAGAAATCAATTTCGAGCCCTCTAACTCACAAGTCAACATCCGGTTGACTTTTTCAAACTAATCCTTTATTAAAGAGACTAGTTGTCCCATTTCCTACCAAACTCGATCCGAAATGACCCAAATTCACCAAGTACACATATTGAAACATGAATAAGCATATAACGGGGAAAAAGGGATGGAATTATATGAGACGACGGGTCGGGTCGTCACAGTTCAATTAGGGGTGCTAAAATCTGGCTAAAATTGAAATACCAAAGGGCTAACATTTAAATAGCCATTTTCCCTCATTTATTATATAAAAAATGGTAAAATAATTTTTGGAAATAAATTAAAGGTACTAATATGAATAATAAACATAATTATTAAATAAAAAATACTAGATTCAATTTTAATAATTATAAACATAATTAAACCATAAAAGAGGCTAATATTGTAATTATATGCAATTTAGCTTTTAAAATGCTAAATAAATTTATACAAATATGCAAAAATTATGTTAGCTATATTTTAGTATAAATGTGAGAATCCAATAAATGAATCACCAAAATGATAATTTTGGGGATAATTATTGGGGTTTTCTTGATAAAAAAGGGCAATAAATTGATTTAAAAATCTTTGAAAAATTAAGAAACAATAATGAAACATTGGGATATAGTTATATATGCATATATAGGCTATTCTGAAGGTATTTTTCATATATAAAAAATACAGGGAAAATTGGGTATCAATAGCTGCCCCTCTTTACCCGCGAAGGATGAAAGAGTTGTCGGGTAAAGATATGATGGCCAATTTTGACCGAACGAAATGGTTTGAAGAGGTTTGATCATGCTCTAGCTTCTGAGCTGCCTACATATCCCTGGTCTTACAAGAATCAGGCCATATGTAGTTCAGGATCCGTCGGCAGAGCATGTCGATGGAGACTTTTCAAGCTCGGACGCAAGATTCAGGATAGGGCTACGGGGAACTGGAGCGGAATTGCTCCTGCCGAGATGGCCGTTGCTCGCTGGTTTACCTACAAATAAGCAATAAAAGCATGTATTATGCGGAAATTTAAACGTGATGCAAGTTCCCGTCGGACCATGAATGTTGTCTTTGGACGGTTAGGATGACGTCATCAGACCATGACGTCCCGGGCCATGAAGCGTATGATAAAGGATTCACAGTCCATGAAATGATGCTCTCGGGCTATTATAATGATGCCTTCAAACCATGATGCCTTTAAATAATGATATGCAAAAGATTAAAGGGATTTTCAGGCCATGACATGGTGTTCTTGGGCTATGTAAATGGTACCTCCAAAAAATGATGCCCTCAGATAATTTGGCGATCTTTCAGCCCATGAAATGCAGTACTTGGCGATATTTTAGCCCATGATATGAGATAGGTGGATATCTTTCAGCCATGCAAATGTAAATGAAGTGGCAATCTTTCAGCCATGCAAGTGTAAAGAAGCGGCGATCTTTCAGCCATGCAAGTGTAAATGAAGTGGCAATATTTCTGCCATGCAGAATGTAAAATGAAGCGGTGATCTTCCACCCATGCAGAATGTAAAATAAAGCGACGATTTTTCAGCCATACAGAATATAAAATAAAGCGGCGATCTTTCAATAATGCAGAATGTAAAATAAAGCGGCAATATTTCAGCCATGCAAATGTAAATGAAGTGGCGATATTTCAGCCATGCAGAATGTAAAATAAAGCAGCGATCTTTCAGCCTTGCAAATGTAAATGAAATGGCGATATTTTAGCCATGTAGAAAATGCAGATGGAGACAGTGTTTAGTCTCGGAAGGTAGAATAGTAGCCTTATGCGATGCAGAAAATGCAGATGGAAACAATGTTTAGTCTCGGAAGGCAGAATGGTAACCTTATGCAATGCAAAAAGTGCAGATGGAGACAATGTTTAGTCTCGAAAGGCAGAATGGTAGCCTTATACAATGCAAAAAATGCAGATGGAGATAGTGTTTAGTCTCAGAAGGCAGAATGGTAGCCTTATGCAATGCAGAAAATGTAGATGGAGACAGTATTTAGTCTCAGAAGGCAGAATGGTAGCCTTATGTAATGTAGAAAATGCAGACGGAGATAGTGTTTAGTCTCAGAAGGCAGAATGGTAGCCTTATGCAATGCAGGAATAAAAATGAAGTGGCAAATGGTAATAGAGTTTCTTAGCTAATAGTAAGTTACGATGTCGGGATCGCTCGGGATATTGTGATATAGGGGATATCACTAGCGTGCTTGGATGGCCAATACCGGTGAGTGCAACAATCCTGATAGTTGTATTCATGATCGATGTTCGTCTTTTGGGTGTGTAGTATGTCATATGCTTTTGCAATACAAGTGTCTGCATCCAAAGAAAAATCGTGAGTTTTGTAGAGGGGAGGTTAGTTCGTATCCCTACTGGCCTTGCTCTGGCAATACGGTATGTATTATTGGGGTAGCGTTGCTGAACAAAGCAATTTCGATAATAAACATGCATGAGTTTGTAAAAATATGACATAAGTATTTATTTAAGAAATAGCTTTTAGATGAACCGACAACTGTGACGTGGTTCAGGACATTGCAACCTCTCTTGCTTCAGAATTTTGAGGGTCCTCCTCAAAATTTTTGCCCCAGTTTAATGGGTTGATGCTTCTGATAGTTGCGTGCGATGACTGGCTGAAATTACTTCAGAATTTTGAGGGTCTTCCTCAAAATTCTGCCCCAGTTTCCAATTGCGGGGGAAAATGAAAATTTTATTGAGGTGTGACCTAACACATAAGGATGCCTATGTATCCCCTCTTAAATGGGAATCAGGTCAGACATAATTCAAATTACATCATATAGGAAAGCATAATATTACACATAGTAATGCTTGACTGCATCTGAATTGATTGGTTTTGGCCAAACTTCTCCGTCCATTTCTGCAAGTATAAGGGCTCCTACTGTCAGAACCCGGTGAACCATGTATGGACCTTGAAATTTAGGAGAGAATTTCCTTTTCGCTTCATCTTGATGTGGGAAAGTTTTCTTTAATACCAGCTTTCTCGATGTGAACTGTCTTGGCTTGAATCTCTTGTTGAAGGCTCTGGACATTCTGTTATGATAAAGCTGACCATGGCAAACTGCATTCATTCTTTTTCCAACTATAAGAGCTAGCTGCTCGTAACGACTGTTCACCCATTTTGTGTCGTCGAGCTCAACTTCTTGTATGATCCTTAATGAAGGGATTTCTACTTTAGCGGTAATGACAACATCTGTACTGTAAACCAACATATAGGGGGTTGCCCCAGTTGATGTGCGGGCTGTGGTAGGATACCTTAACAGAGCAAATGATAACTTCTCGTGCCACTGTTTGTGCTTTTCTATCATTTTCCTCAATATCTTCTTGATATTCTTATTGGCGGCTTCTATGTCTCCATTCATCTGTGGCCTGTAGGCTGTATAATTCTTGTGTTTGATCTTGAAGGTTTCACACATAGCTTTCATTATGTCACTGTTGAGGTTGGAGCCATTATCAGTAGTGATTGACTCTGGAGTCCCGAACCGACAGACGATACAGTCGCGGACAAAGTCTCCCACGACTTACTTAGTCACTGCTTTGTAAGATGTTCTCTTTACCCATTTGGTGAAATAGTCAATTTCTACTAGGATGAACCTGTGCCCGTTGGAAGCGGCCGGCTCGATCGGTCCAATAACATCCATTCCCTAAGCAGCGAACGCCCATGGTGATCTTGTTGCATTAGGATCGTTTGGAGGTACCTTTATCATGTCTGTATGTATCTGACAGCGGTGGCACTTCTGGACATACTGGATGCAGTCCGTTTCCATAGTCATCCAAAAGTAACCAGCCCAGAGTATCTTCTTGGCTAGGACAAAGCCGTTCATATGTGGACCGCAGGTCCCAGCATGGATTTCTTCTAGCAGTTTAGATGCTTCCTTTACGTCGACGCACCTTAGTAATCCCAACTCCGGAGTCCTCATATACAGGATTCCTCCGCTGTAAAAGAAATTGTTAGACAACCTTCAAAGTGTGTGCGCCTGAGTATGATTGGCAAGCTCCGGGTATTTTCCCTTGGCTACATATTCCTTGATATCATGAAACCAAGGCTTTCCGTCTGCTGCTTCTTCTACGTGGGCACAATAAGCTGGCTGATCATGGATCTTTACTAGAATGGGATTAATGAAGTTTTTATCCGAATGTTGTATCATGGATGACAGGGTAGCCAATGCATCAGCGAATTCATTCTGGATTCTGGGAAAATGTCGGAATTTCGTCTTTGTGAACCACTTCCTTAGTTCTTGCACATGGTGCAGATACGTGAGCATCTTAGAGTTCTTGGTTGCCTATTCTTCTCCGACCTGATGTATGAGTAGATCTGAATTCTCGATTACTAGCAGCTCTTGTATGTTCATGTCAATAGCCATCTTGTGCCCTAAAATGCAGGCTTCATACTTGGACATGTTGTTGGTGCATGGGAACCTGTGCTTAGCTGACACTAGATAGTGTTGACTGGTTTTTGATACTAGGACTGCTCCTATGCCGATTCCTTTGAAATTTGATGCTCTATCGAAAAACATTCTCCAGCCATCATAGAACTCTACAATGTCTTCTCCTATGAATGATACATCTTTATCAGGAAAATACGTCTTCGGGGGTTCGTATTCTCCATCCTCGGGGTTTTCAGCAAGGTGATCTGCTAGTGCCTGTCCCTTGATCGCCTTACGAGTTATGTAGACAATGTCAAATTCACTCAACAGGATTTGCCACTTGGCCAGCACCCAGTGGGTATGGGTTTTTGAAAGATGTACTTTAGCGGATCTATCCTTGATATATGATATGTAGTGTAAGCACAGAAGTAATGTCTCAGCTTCTGGGCTACCCAAGTCAAAGCACAATAGGTGTGTTCTAACAGAGAATACCGGGCTTCGTACGGAGTGAACCTCTTGCTGATATAGTAAATGGCATGCTCTTTCCTTCCTATTTCATCATGTTTCCCTAGAACATAACCGAAAGCTCCATCCAACACCACAAGGTAGAGTAATAAGGGTCTACCTAGCTCAGGCGGGATAAAGACTGGTGGTATTGACAGGTATTCCTTGATCCTGTCGAAAGCTTACTAGCATTCATCAGTCCACTTGGTTGCGGCATCCTTTTTCAACAACTTGAAGATCGGCTCATAGATGACCATGGATTGTGCTATGAACCGGCTGATATAGTTAAGCCTTCCCAAGAAACTCATCACGTCTTTCTTGTTCTTTGGCGCTGGAAGTTCCTGAATAGCTTTGACCTTTGATGGATCTAGTTCTATTCCCCGGTGACTCACAATAAACCCAAGTAATTTTCTAGCAGGAACCCTAAATGCGCACTTTACGGGATTCAGCTTTTGGTTGTACCTTCGCAAACAGTTGAAAAACTTCCTCAAATCCTCCATATGATCAGTGGCCTTTTTTGACTTGATGATAACATCACCTATGTATACCTCATTCTCCTTGTGTATCATATCATGAAAAATGGTAGTCATGGCCCTTGTGTAGGTGGCTCCTACATTCTTTAACCCAAACAGCATCATCTTGTAGCAGTACATTCCTCTAGGTGTAATGAAAGCCATTTTCTCAGCATCGTCTTCATCTATCCAGATCTGATGATAGCCAGTGAAACAATCCACAAATGATTGCAATTCATGCTTGGCGCAATTGTTGATCAGGATGTGTATGTTTGGAAAGGGGAAGTCATATTTAGGAATGGCTCGGCTGAGATCTCGGTAGTCGACATAGACTCTAACCTTCCCGTCTTTCTTTGTTACTGACACAATGTTATCTAACCATGTCGGATACTCAAATACCCTAAGCACTTTAGCTTTGTCCTGCTTTGTGACTTCTTCCATGGTTTTCAAACTCATATCAGGTTTGAACTTTCTGAGCTTCTATTTTACCGGTGGACATGTCAGATCAGTCGGCAGTTTGTTCTCACAATAGATGTACTTAGACCAGTCATGTCATCGTACGACCAGGCAAATATGTCCTCGTATTCTCTTAGAAATTCTGCGTACTCTTCCTTTTCTGATGGCGATAAGTGAACGCTTGTTCGTGTTTCTTTGACATTTTCTGCATCTCCCAGGTTAACAATCTCAGTCTTCCAGGTTGGACTTAGGTCTGTTTTCAAAATTCTCAACCTCCTTAAAAATCTCTTCCGGTATTTCATCTTCTTCTGAATCCATGTCTGTTTGTTGCGTTGTCTTATTGCATGTCACAGTCATTGGTTCATCAAGACAAGTAATAGTAATGCCTGAGGATCGCCAGGCTCTGGTGGTTCTGATGGTCTAGTTATTGAGACATGCTCCTCTACTTACAGCTTACGTAGAAGGGCCTTCCTCCCCTCCTCCTCGAAAACGACACAACAATCCATATCATCATCTTCCAGGAATAAATTCCTCACTGCTGCCAGTGCTTCCTCTTCTTCTGACCCATAGATAACTTTGGTCAGTTGGAAAGTCTGTTCCAAGCATGGTATTTGGCTGCTCCAATGGGTAGTAAGGACCGCGCGATAGTGGAGACCAGTTGTTGAATTCCTCCTAGGTATACTCATATCCCAGACCAAAGGTAGTGCCATATTTCTTTAGTTTTATAGGCTTAGCGATTCCTTGGAGGTTCTTGCCAAGTCCCTTGCCAGGTTCATACCCGCTACAGTTCAATATGATTTCAGTTTTTTTATCCTACCATTTTTCCTTGTCAACGAAATTGGCTCGTTCGATGTGGTGATAAGTCTCCCCGCCTATCTTTCTTTTTCCTCCTACTGTTGGGATGGTCTGGTGACTGTATATGGGATTGCTACCGTCGCCATGAATGATCACCTCTTGGTGATTCCACTCAAACTTCACTGCCTGATATAGTGTTGATGCTACGACACCAGTGGCATGAATCCATGGTCATCCCAACAATAGATTGTACGATGTCGACACGTCTATCACTTGAAAATCAACATCAAACCAAGTAGGCCCCATTTGCAAGCACATGCTAATTTCCCCAATGGTGGACGTTTGGGAACCATCGAAAGCTTTGACGTTGATGGCCCTGTCCTTGATCTCAAGCAGCCCCTTTCCTAATGTCTTGAGTGTTACCAACAGAAAAATGTTAAGGCTGGAACCTCCATCAATCAGGATTCTGGTGATAAAATAATCTTCACGTTGTACGGTGATGTGCACGCCTTGTTGTGACTCAACCCTTCTGGTGGCAACTCATCTTCATGAAAAGTGATCTTGTGACTTTCCAATACCTATCCTACCATGTTTTCCATCTCTCCTCCTGTGATGTTTCTTGGTACATATGCCTCACTCATCGCCCTTAACATGGCATTCTTGCGTGCATCAAAATTCTGTAGCAAAGCAAGGATATAAATTTGTACTGGTATTTTGTTCAGCTGATCAATGATCGAGTATTCCTTGGCTTGTATCTTTCTGTAGAGATCATCGGGTCCAATTCCAGTAATGGTTGGCCGACTAGAGGCCTGCTTGCTTGACTCAGCCAGATGTTCTGGGGTATAAACCCTACTAGTTCTCATCACACCTTGCGCCACAATAGCTTCTCCGAATGTGACCTTCCCTTTTCTTCTTGCCTCAGTTGTGTAGTCCCAAGGTATGGCATTTTTATGGAATGGTATTACGACCGACATTTCCACAGGAATTGGTGTGGCTATCTTTACTCCGAATGGAGCATGCACCTTGGGCGGTAAATCTGCAACTTTGAAGGGTGTAGGTGCATTTGCCGATGACATAAATTTGACCTCAATCGGTGTTGGCGTCTTTGCAGAGGATAGTGCTTCAAACTCAAGTGGCATGGACATATTTACCTTGGCGTCACCAGAGGGCTAAATCTGGACTATGATCGGATTGAGGGTGACTATCGGCTTCTTTGGATCATCACCTTCAACTGATCGATGGGTTCAGCAATAACTGTATACTATTTTGGGGGTCTTCGGTCAAAGTTTGGTCAAGGTCTAGGGAGGTTTTGGCGTGGAGGATGGGATTGGTAGTGGGATGGTTGGGTGCTGTAGGCTTGGTAAACATGTGCTGGTTGGGAATATCCGAGTGAGTAGGCTGATATGTGGGGGTAGAGGTGATTGATAGGTGGGTGGTGGAGTTTGGTAAGAGGGTGAGGGTGCTTGGTAATTTGGAGTAGGCTGATATGTGAGTGGGGGCATTGGGTAGGTTTGGTACTTGATGGGAGATTTGGTTCTCTGTGCCACCATTACAACTCCTACATCCATCTTCTTGGACACACCTCCTGATTGTAAGGCCTTATTTGTAGCTTGCAAGGCCTCGAAATGCGTAACCATGCCGCTTTTGATGCCCTCTTAGATCCTCTCTCCCAGCTTGATAATGTCCGAAAATTTGTGTCCCTCGATCATCATCAGCCTCTCATAATATTGTGGGTCTTGGGCCCGGACGAAGAATTTGTTCATTTGTTCTTCTTCTAAGGCAGGTTTGACCTTAGCAGCTTCGGACCTCCAACGAGTAGCATACTCGCAGAAGGTTTCTGTGGGCTTCCTCTTCAAATTTTGGATGTAGAACACATCTGGTGCATTCTCCTGTTGAACCTGAATCTGTCCATAAAATTGAACGCCATGCTTACCTAGTTCGACCACTTCTTTGGATCTTGGCTAATGTACAAAGATAAAGCATCTCCCTTCAAGCTCCTCATGAAAAGATTCATGCGGATTTTCTCGTCTTTTCCTACTCCAACCAATTTGTCATAATACGTTCTCAGTGGACCCTAGGGTCTCCTGTGCCATCAAACATTTCAAACTTAGGTGGTTTGTACCCCTCAGGAAGCTCGACATTGGGCTATATGCAAAGATGTTCGTAGTTTAGCCCATTAATTCTCTTACTACCTTCAACGCCTTGGATTCTGCTAGTCAACTTTTTAAGTTCTTCAACCAGGTTTCTGATGAGCAAGTCCTTATCATCGGACTCGGGTATGCTTGAGATGGGCTGGGTGGAGTGCGACACAACCTCCATGTAGATGGGGGTATTATATTGGGTGTGGCAGTGGTAATTTGTGGAGTTCTGGCATTCTGGGATGAGCAGTGGGGTGTTATTTGAGTTATGGCAGGTATTGCAGTAGTGATGAGGAGTGGGATAGTTTTGTTGCTTTGGGATATTTTGTGGAGGTACAGGATTCTGAGCATTTGGGAAATTAACATCTGGAGTGGTGAGGGAAAATGACAGATTTGCCAGATTCCGAACTTGGTCAAGTTCTTCTTGAAATTTCAACAGTTTTTGTTCTAGTTGTGATGAATTTTCCTTGGGAACTAGAGTACCTTGACCATGAGTGACCTCTATCCGTTCAGTTGAGGTTTCCTTTCTGGCATTGTTCAAAGCTTCTATCTTCCCTTTGTTTTTGTGTCTGACAGGACTGAGAGGAGGAGTAGGTGGAGGGCCATGGATCTCGTGAAATACGATGATGTTGCCAGAGTTCACGAACTAAACTTTGGGGATGGGAATAAACAAAAAGTAAAACAAAAGGTAACAAGTTAGTGAGGATTATATAAAAGTGTTGCACTATTAAAACATCAGTGCATGAATGTAAAGTGTGTCCTAATTTGGGGACCTCTTTATGCCCGAGGTAGGCCTAACGATAAGTTGATTTGGAGAACTTGGAATGCTAAATGCCTCTTTTCATTGATAAAAAGTAGACGAATCCCAAATCGATACTAAATGATAGGAAATAAAAGTTGCTAGTAGCCATTGGCCTTATTATATTTTATAAAGCAAAATAAAAACTCCTATCTATTTGGTCCCAGAAGGACCTTCCCCAGATTCGGCGTCCTTGGCTCTATCGAATAACTTCCCTAACTCGCGCAGTCCCAGCAGTAGGTAGGCTTTGGCCAGATGTCCGCCTTCATTTCCTTCTATAATGGTGTCATTTTAAAAGCCTCGAAGCGGAACACAGACCTCTCGCAATCCCAGAACAAAATGGCAGCTTCTATGGTCTTGTTGTTGGGTTAGTTTTCCAGGAGAGAAGGTAGGTTCCCCAAATATTTTCGGACAAGAGTCTGATCACTGGAGTGAAAATCCTTCCACCAGCTTAGGAGTTTGGGGTGGATGTTGGTGACCATGCTGAATCTGGGGACTTCGTGCCTCATATTTCTGCAAGAAAATAAGGTCAGGCCATTTCCCCCGTCAGACTCGACTATTTAATATCAACAATCAGCATAAAAGCATTTAGTTCTCCAAAGAAATGCAAAGAATGCGACAATGTCCGTTTGAGGTTCTAGAGAAACCCAGTGGACTTTGGACAAGGCTATCTTTATGAGTCATTATGCGCAAAATATAACTGACTCGGCTCGGTTTGACCATGATGCATGCACAATTTAAACAGAGTAAGGTTTCTATGGGGGTTTTAGACTGGTACCTTTGAGCGGACAACTCAAGGGGGAAAGGCGCGGAACCGTTGATTACATCATTTACCGTAAATATGCCTTTTTTGAATTTAAGGGGTGATAATATTGAAAGAGTGCAACCATTCATTATAAGTATTGCTATAGGATTTTATTTGGAACGAGTGGAATATGATGTTGAGCATGATTATGCAATAGTTAAAGGCATGTAGTCATGTATTTGTATGTTAAGAAAGCGGTAAATACAACAGTTTCATAATTTGAAGTAGTAGTAAAGGAAAACAGTAAACAAAAGAAAAAAGGAAACAAGTCAGTTTTGCAATCGAAATGGAAATTGAATGCTTAAAAAAAATAAACAAATATTTGTGCGTAAAGAAGCATAAATTCACGATAATAGTCTGCAGTGGTAAAAGCTTAAAAAAAATCCCCAGCAGAGTAGCCATGCTGTGGCGCCGCCTTTTTCTCGCGAAATCGGGTTTATGACATTTGGGAGGACAACTCATTCCTTTTGGGAATTGGTTTTGCATTTGAAGAGTCGCCACCTAATGATTAGGGTGCATTAGGACACCAAGAGGGTTTTTGATTTGAGAAACCAGAAATAGGGTAAGGGCTTGAAATTATTCTAAGGGGAAGGTGTTAGGCACTCCTCAGAATCCACTAGTGTGGTTCTCGGCTAGACTATTATTGTGAATTTAGATGCAAATAACATGTAGGCAAATAAAGCTTCAAATAAGAGGGAATTTTCACATAATGGTTTACAAATAAACAAAGTTGGAAAGAACTAAAAGAAAGCTGCTTTTTCTTAAAAGAAGGAGTTGCAATTCTAAAAGAAACAAAGAAATGGGGGGGGGGGGGNTCACTCCTCATTGAGGGGCTACACATGACATTATCGCGTGGTCATCATATTCATATCTACCCATCCCACCCCGTTAAGGTATTAAAGCGTAAAAAGGTCTCGATTACTTATTGCATGCTACTACCCGTCCCAATCCTATCAGTCCCGGAGGCACTTAGGACTACTAATCCTAAAAAGGAGGGATATTGGGCATATTTGACGTTTCAAAAAGGTTAAAAATCTAAATCGACATTCAAAACACATATTGCGCATTTGGGGGGAGCATATAAACAAACAGAGGCTCAATTACACCTACTTGAACAGAAAAGCACATAATTAGCATGACTTTCACATATTGTTTAGGTCTGATTAAATACTAAATATGAGAGAGCTTAGAGGTTGAGGAAGACTGGTCTATTACATATACTATTAGAAAATAGGCATATGGCAACGGATATTTTTGCAACGGTACGAAAATCGTTACCATAGATGGGTTATTGCAACGGTTATAACCGTTGCAATATGAAATAGATACTACTGTTGGCTATAGAACCGTTGCATTTGGATGGAAACCGTTCCTAACCCTTCTAATGGATGCGTCTATTGCAACGAATGTTGGAAAAAATTCAACGGCAACAGTTATTAATTCCCTTCTAATTTTCCCCCCTTAATTTTCGTGAAACACGCTATAACTCCTCTTTGTTTATATTAGTATATTTTTCTCCGCTTAATAAGTATTTTCTTAATGTCAAAACAATTAATTAACTTTTAATCAAAAAGTTAGGCAAAAGAATAAAATCAAAACTTTTCAATTCTATCGGCAAACTACACCCAAAAGGCAAAAAGTCTCTCCCAAGCTCTTCGATCTCAAAAAGCAAAGAGAAAGCCTCCAGTTTCTTTCCATCTCTTCGATCGTCTCTAACATCATCCCACCGTTAGCCTCCTCCATTGACACCACACACATCCACCTCCGTTCATCTGTTTGATTGTCTCTGCATTTTGAAATCGTCCAATAATTCTAAGGTTTTTTGTCGACTAAACTTGACTAACACAGTGAGCATCTTCAAGTTCTCACAGAGTCTAATTCTAGGTTTTTGCTTTACTCTCATAAATTTTTTGATTTTTGTTGTTCCTTTTCTTTTACTTTTTATGAAATTTCTCAATAGTTGAGCCCTAACTCGCAGATTCCATTCTTTGCTGAATTTGTCACTGGTAGCTGTTGGAGAAACCATCTGTATGTCTTTTTAAAAAAAATTAATTTGGAATAACTACATTCACTGGTTGTGGATTTGAATGAAGATTTTAGTTTTAATGTTCCTTGTTACCCGATTATTTGATTTTTATTTTTATATTTGGGGGTATTTGAGCGATCCTCATCATAAATGTAAGGCCCCATAAAATTTTGTGCTTAAAACCTAGTAGCTCATAGTATCAAGGTCCGAATATTGTGTTAGGAATGTCAAGGTTCGGACCCTCGGTGGTGATCTAAGATTTAAAAATCAAAAGAATAAATTTTTTCAGAAAATTGTCATTTCTGCGGTCAAGAATGCGGTCGCAGATCAGCTATGTGGACCGCATTCCTACCGCAGAGTGTAACAGAAGATTTGTCAAAAATTGAAGTTAAAATGCGGTCAATTCTGCGGCGCATTATACGACCGCAGAACATGAATGCGGACCGCATTCTTATCGCAGATTGTGTCAGAACATTTAGTTTTTGGGAGCAATTCTGCGGTCCATTATGCGGACCGCATGTTAACTCTGCGGTCGCATCTTTTACTCGGCCCAGATTTTCTAATTTTTTTAACCTGATCTCTTCTTCAATAAAACACCCCAACACTTTATTTTTACATATTTTCTGAGCAAAATAAGAGAGAGGGAGGAGAGATTCTTGAGGGAAAAACCTATCCTCTTCAAAGATTGTTCTTCTAATGGCTTGGTCCGGAAAATTCTAAAGCAAGTGTCTTCTTCCCCAAATTCTAAAGGTAAAAACCCTAACCCTTTTTTTTCCTTGATTTTCAGATTTTAAAGGAAAGAAAGATTTTCATGCATTAACTCTTGAAAATGGAAGTTAGACACTCATGCATGTTCTTTATACTTGAAATTTAGTAAAATGGAAATGGGTAGAAGTAAGGGGCGGTGCTCGATAACCCAAATAAGCTCGGATAGTAATTGTGAATTTCGATTCTAAGATATATGTGTAACTTGTGACCTAGATTGACGCTGCTAGATTATTGGGTGAATTGGAAGTAGGAGATAAAAGAAAAAGAAAGGAAATTCGACTCCAGGTATGTATGGCTAACTTTGATCTTTGTGAAATCGCCCTGTTTTGGTGTACGAATAAATGGTATGTGATAGCTATGTGAATTGTTTGTGAAACTCTTGTGATTGGTTTGTTGGGTGTTGATTGGTTTGGTTAAATGTTATGTGGTAAGAGTTGGGAAACGATTGATAAAAAGGGAAATCGTGAATGATGAAATTGGAACAACGGTGGTAATAACACATTGGCTCCTGGTGGGTAATTATTGTAACAACTTGAATTGCTTATGAATTGTGGAATATAGTGGAATTGGTACTATTGGCTATGGAAACACTTGTGAATTGTGGAATTCGACGGAAAATAGTATTGATGGTTATGGGAACACTTGTGAATCATTGTTGTTACTCCTTAAGGAAATGTTGTTGTGATCTTTGTAAATTGCTTATTGTCGTTGTTGTGATCTTTGTGAATTGTTCATTATTGTTGTTGTGATTGTTTGTGAATTGAAAATGTACGGTGGGATCGGGTTGCGCGCCGCAACACGAAGTAATAAGGTGCGGGTTGTGGTGATAAGGGTGGCCGAGGTAATAAGGGTGGCCGAGGTAATAAGGGTGGAAAGCGATCGTAATCGCCATTGAAATCGATATGTGTACCAATTGTGAAATCATTGATGAGGCATTGTGAAAGGAGATAGCAGGAGAGTTTGTAACCTGTGGGGCACTGATTGTCCCTTTGTTTGGTTTGATTGTGCCTTCCATGTGTGTTTGGTTGTTGCCTCTATTGTTGTTTTCTACTTGTATACGATTTGAGATCTACTTGAAACAAAGCTAGGTGTCGAAAGACTTGGTTGGCTTGACTTGTTAATTCTTATGTATTTGTTCATTGTCTCTATTACCGTGGCTTACTTGTCTATGGCTTGAGTTTACTTGGGACAAAGCTTGTTTATACATACCAGTACAATTCTAGTGTACTGACGTCCCTTTTGCCGGGGGCGCTACATTCGTGTTATGATTGTAGGTGGATTCATAGCAGGTACTTCAGTTCATCGGCAGTAGCACTCCTTCATCTTCCACTGGCCGTTTGGTGAGCCCCTTTCCTCTCGGGGCCCTGCGTGGCTCATGCCACTTCTATTTTTGGAGTCTTATTTTGGTTTTGTATAAGGTATAGCCGGAGCCTTGTTACCGGCAAGTACTTACTATCCTGCCATATCTTAGAGGCTCCGTAGACAGTAAATATGGGTTATGGACTTATGTAATTATATGTCGGGCATTGTAAGTTGCAAACTTGTTAAAGAAATTAAGCATGTTGTGTATGTTTCGAAAAAAGAGTGATTTCAATTATGAATTGGTTAATCTCTTGGTTAATAAGTAATGAAAAATACAGGGGTAACACGTGGGTTAGGAAAGGCACCCAGGCCCGCTTGATTGGGGCTACCCGGTCGGGCGCCGGTCATGTCCCTCGATTTGGGGCGTGACAATAATTAGAAATGTTGTAGTTTCGTATATGTATCTTGTGTGGATTGTAAGTTTTACCATACTTGGTACTTTTTTTTGGGGTTGTCCTATGTAGAAACTAAAGATACAAAAATGTATGGTAAAGTGCAATCGTAAATATGGCTAGGAAATTGCTCCAGTTTCAGCCACTATCACCAGTGTCTATAGATTTCTCAACGGACAATAAAACCTAAGTGTCATTGTGTTAGTTTCAGGGAATTGGCATTGGTAGGAAAATATTTTATTACTTTAGTGCATAACTTATACTGGTTTGTTAGTATTCCAGTGCTTATGATTTAATGACTCAATTATGTGCAGAAGTAAAGAATTTCATTGTCAAATCATGCTAGCTCACAGGAATGACATTTATTTTGTAGCAAGTTTGCTACTAATAAGTACTTCACCACTTGGTGCATAGTTGACATGTCATGGTCTATTCTCTTATGCACTTCCTAATTGGTTGTAGTTTTTCTATGGAATGGAACAATTGGTTAGACATTTTGAGATTTAATTCTAATAATTATTTTAAATTTGACACTTATTAACTGAAAAAATGACCTACAATCGGGTATTCTGGTATTTGATTTCTTGGTACTTACAATATTTGGCGACGGTATACTTATCTTGAATGCAGATACACAATTTTTTTGGTGTTGTGATCTTTCCTTTATTCTCGGGGAAAATCATACATGTAGCTTCTATATATGTATTCAATTACCTAATTTCATATATGTTCCGATTATGTATTATTTGTGGGAGATAAAACTGACTCAAGGTTAGGACCTTATGATTCTATTATAGTCAATTCTCAATTTAATCTTCTAACTATGGTGCCAAGAAGGATGAATAGTCACTTTAGTTGGAGACATTCCTGAGGTAGCGAAAACATGGGCATTTTATTCAACTCAGGTTGCTTGGAGAAAGTATAGGAATCAGTTGAAGAATGACCACTTTAAATCAAATAGAGAAAAGGCCGGTAAATGTTTCAAAATCTCACTTCAAAGATTTTCTTAACTATTAGAACTCCGATTCCCACAAGGTAAACTTTATATTATGCTATCGACTCTTTAAAAGTTTTTCTTAAATCTCCTATATGTGTTCCTTAAATATTCAACTTTTGTATTCATCTTCTTTGCCTTTATCCTACTATGCATTCCTCTGAGGTTGTTTGGTATTCTTTACCGTATTAGGACATCTTTTTTACTGTTTGGTATCCTACTATATGGTAAACAATATTGGTAATGCTAGATTATATTAATTTATCACTAGGAATCGATCTAAAAAGGAAAAACCAAGAGTCATACCTCGAGGTATGAAAGACTCCTTTTGAAATTAACTTATGATTTTAGCATTCAAAAGAAAACTTCAAGTTATGTTGGATGAGATGTAGATCTAAATATTATGATCACAGTACTTTATTACTTTTTTGATGCCAATCCTTCATGATGCAGCTTTTACTCTCCTAAAGAGTAGTTACTAAAATGTTGTTGGGCCCAGTGTGATTCCTCCACTACTAGTAGTAACAATCAAGGTTAGTACTTACTTCAAATGTTACACTTTAAGTGTGATGCTTAATTGAGTTTGATACCTGGCTTTTGTTTTAGATTCTTCATGTCATGAAATGTAGTTGCATTCTGATATGAGAGACATCAATTTTTTTACTTAAATGAAATCAAAAACCTGGAGCTATTAGACATGGAAGGTGGTAACTGTTCATGTTCAAGAAGCAATTCCCCGTGGAATATTTTTATACGATGATTCCAGTTGTGCTGTATGATTTTAGCTTAAAGAAACATAGCCTGAGAATGGCTTCAATACCGATCTTACAAACATGTATTTTATCTTTACACTATATATTAATAAATATTTTGTCCTCGATTTCTCATCATGTTTTAATGTGTTCATATTGCTTACAAGTAACAGTTACAGATAATAGGAGAAAAAGACTGATACAGAAAATTGAGAAGAATATCAAAATAGATTTTGTAACTCCATTAGAACCTTACTCAATGATTTGATGCATTCACATCTGAAGTCTACCATGTCACATTTTGAATGTTAAATCTCGTCAGAATATAATACTATTCGCAAAATGGCATATGTACATTTCCAACTAAAATAATAGACGAATTTTGGTAAAGTAATATAGTGAGGTTACTAAAGACGGGAATTTAATGTAATTAACAATTGTACCTCATTTAGTCATCTCATTTAGTCATTATATTAACTTAGTACCTGAATCCCAAAGAAGGAATTTTGTGAAACAATACTTATTTTTGATTCACCCAAGTACTCTTGCTGCCCCTTTGTGTGAAATATACATATCATTTGTTGATTGACGTCGAACTTTATCTTTTTTTTGCCCAAAGAAAATCATTTGTGACCATCCTGTTTATAACATTAATTTTCTTATTATTTCTAGTGTAATTGGCCGACGCAGATTGTGATATTCAAAAATGGATATGGTTTGTAGCCTCCATGTCTCAAATACTCCCAGATTAGTGATGACATTATAAAGATGTGTTGCTAACATAATTGCCTTTAGGATATATGAAATTGCATTGCCTACAAACTTTCTAGACTATTTAGTAATAGTCATTGACTTGTGTTAGTCACTATTACTTACAACTTGTTCAAAATTGTGTGCATTCATTTGCTGTCAATATTAGACTTCCACCTCAGTTTAGGAGTTTCTGTTGTATTAACAATTGTGAACTCTATTAAAATGGTTGATCATATGGAGGGAGGTTATACTGAGCCAATTCTTTGCTTTGTAGGTGGAAAAAACGATGAAAAGGAAGATGAAAGAGATGAAGAGCTCGACCTCACTTGAGAAGATTTTCTGAATTGTTGCTGAAACTTTTGATGTTATAGGAATCAAACATTTTGAAACTTTTGCTAACTCTGGAATTGTAAACTTATGCACTTGGATTAGAATATTTTGCTTTTATGGATAATACTAGCTTGTTGGACAAGGACAATTAATTTGGATTGTGTGTTTATGAATAGTTTCATTTTGTGAATTATATAAATTTTAGTGTACTATATTGTATATGTAAATATTTATATATAAACAAGCGTATATAATTATTTCGGTTAAGCCATTGCGATAGGCTACCAAAACCGTTGCGATAGGCCTAATATGTTTCAAAAGACAATGTAAGCCATTGCAATAGGTTATGCAAAGCGTTCCAATAGGATATGTAAATCGTCACAATAGGTAATTCAAACTGATGCAATAGCTTTTGCTCGATTGTAAGAAATCGTAGCAATAGGAAAAAACCGTTATAGTAGCGTTACAAAACCGTAGCAATATCTTTAATTAGCCGTTGCAATAGCATATATGACTGTTGCATTAAACTATGGTAACAGTTTTAAACCATTGCAGTAGAGCAACATTTTTCGTTGCATTAGAGAGAAAAATAATCGTTGCAGTAGATGTGATTATAGCAACGGTTAAGCCAACCATTACAGGACCCGTCGCTACAGATCTATTGGCACGGGATCTGATGGAACGATCTATAAACAGTTGCAATAGAGCTATGGTAACGGTTTATGTAGCTATTGCAACGGATTGCATTGCGTTGCCATAGACAAATTTTCTAGTAGTGATAATTCAGATTGGAAGCCTGACTTAGCCCTGCCTGTTGGTTGTAATAATTAACAGAAATAGATTCACCTTAATTTTTTAACTTAAGGTTGGCCTAAATATTAAGGCGGGGTCCTATAGGCATGATATCTACTGAATTCAGAAAAATAGTAAAGCTTGAAATAAACTGTTTGAGTGCATACTCGTTAAACTTGCTAAGTGAGGGAATCAGATTATTAAAAAAAGAGGCCAGATTTAAACGAATTGATTATAAGTTCTGCAGCTGATGGTAACTATTATCACTGGTTTTAAATCTATACTAAGTGAAGCGGATCAAATTCGATTAGGAATTCCAATAGGCATGGTTTCTATGCGCTGCTGATTTTAAACATTGTAGACGTGGTACAAAAATGCAGAAGCCTTATAGACATGGTCTGTAAGTGCATAAGATTGGTTTTAAACCTATAAACATGATATATGAGCATGGTATCTAGGTATAATTGAATATGCAGAATTGAATAATCTTATAGGCATAATTTCAATATGAAGTTGAATATGCAGAATTCAGAATGGACCTATAAGCAGGATTTCTATACGAACTTTTGAATATGCAGAATTCAGAACACCTATATACATGATTTCTATATGCATTTGAATATGCAGAATTCAGAACACTTACAAACATGGTTTCTTTCTAAAAATTGGACATGCGGGAATGTAGTAATCCTATAGTCATGATTTCTATATGAAAGTTGGAGATGCAGAATTCATAATGACCTATAGTCATGGTATCTATATGAAAGTTGGAGATGCAAAATTCAGAATGACCTATAGGCATGCTTTCTAGATGCATTTGTATATGCAGAATTCAAAATACCTATAGACATGGTATCTACCCTTTGCATGCATAGTTACCCTCCCCTTTTCACTAACTATCCCCAAGCGGTTATTACAACTTATTACAAATCAGAATGAATAGAAATTACATTAGAAAAAGTAAAAAATGTACAACCGAATGAAAGCCCGATTCAGACTTCCTTTCTGAAATATGAGATAAACCAACTCAAAGACAACTTATCCAAAGACTTTCTCCAATCTGAGTCTGTCAAAGTTCCCTAAGAGTCTCAATGGGACTCTAAGCAATGCTCACACCCAAATTGTATTATTAGATTGGGGACAAGTGCAGTGTGGAATGGCCAACCCTCAAGTGTCCAAGTTCAGAGGGAGCTCAATGGGTCCCAAGGCAAGGCTCACAAGACGGGGGCAGAACTTAAAGACTAAGAGAGAGTGCAGGTGTAGAGACAGATCTTGAAGAACTAGGGAAGTAAAGGAAAAGGGAAAGGGGTGCTGGGAAAGAGTTACTGAATTAACAACTTTACACAAAAGGGATTCAGGGGCTGGGACTGGTCGCAAAGAGCCCTTGTGCTTGGGAATTAATTGATTCTGGGCATGCACATCAATAGGGAATGTTGTTATGCTCATGAAAAAAACTAGAATATACAACATACAATGGTAACATGAGGTTATGATCCCAGGGGATCGAGTTTGAGTCATAGACATCAATACTTTAATGTTGTCATACCTCAAATAACCATCAGTGTCAAACAACTTAGAATACACAATAGAGGCAGAATAGGAGAAGGAAAATTCTAAACAAATACTGAACTAAACGCATAAGTAGGCAACCAGGAGGAAAAAGGTGTTAAATAAACACATAGTTGCGATGCTGAATCTTAATTAGAACATACCAGTTTCAAAGAAGCAAAATACAGCAGTAGCAGTACTTGTAAAACACAGGCCACAACACAAATAACAAGAGAGAATGCTTTTAAAAATATGAGTGTAAGTTCAGAAAACTATGAGTGTTCGTGTGTAGAAAACTAAGAGTCTTCGTGTGTTTTCTCAATGAAAGAGTCAGGTATTTATAGTGTGAAAATAGGCGGAAAGAAGGTAAGAAAATAATTATGGAACTGGGTATCAATTAAATCAATTAGTACAAGACCTCCTTTAATTAAGCAGTTCAAACTTAAACGGTAATGAACAAAATTATTTAAGGAAATGGGTCAAGTAAGCATCTTGTGTAAAGTAAGCAACTAGGGGTAGATACATAGGAGTTTACTTAAGGGAAGAATTTTGAAATACATGGTTAAATAAATAATGTAAAAATCAATTAGTACATAGTAAATCAAGGAGTCAGAGATTTGTAATTACTGGTCCATGAATAAACCAAGTCAGAAAGGCTAAGTAAAATTTTTGACTCAAACCAAGTAATAGGGAAATCAGCAAACAAGGAAATAAATCAATCAGGCTTACACGAAGGAAGCCTGAAATTAATCAAAAATTGAAATCCATTTTAGAGGGAGGTTTAGCATATATAAAGAGCACGCAAGTATGCTAGGCTGAATTTAGGACAAAGAAAAATGTCATGTAATTGCAAAATCAGTAAGTAATAGACTATAAGAACATGGTAGTCACATAGGTCAGTCTCAGTAACTCAGCAATGTGGAAGAGAGAGAGTATCAAATAGCATACAAAGGGTCCAGTAGAAAGACCTTTGAAGAGTTTAGCAGGGAATCATAACCATATAAAGAAACAAAGGTCGAAATAAAGATTTCGAAGCCTAATCGAGTAGTAAATGAGATAACTTCAGAATCTCAAAGTAGGTCCAAAGAAGTTAGGGTTTTTGAAATCAAACAAGTTCAGAGATGAAAAACAAACAAATCACATAGCCAATGGTCTCAAAACTCGAATGAATCCCTAAATTTTAGGGTTCTTTCCATCAATCGAGTGTAGAGATGAAAGGATAAATAGTCAAGGAAAAGATACTAACGAAACAAGTTTAGAGATCTCATAAAGGAACTGAGACCTTTAACATGCTCTTTCAGTAGAAGAAACTCATGAGAAACATCGTAAAAGAACAACATGTGAAACACAGTAGAAAAACTCATAAGAACATAGTAGAAGAAACACATAGGAAACACAATAGAAGAAATTAATAAGAAACATACAAGAGAAAAAGAAAATCAGAGAAACATCTAAATAAGTTAACAAAAACCCTAAATTGGGAAAGATAAAGGTTTTGAAAGCATAGTTTTTTGAAAGAAATATTGAGAAAAGGTTTAAAAGTTTAGGGAAAATACGGATCTAGAACAGATCTAAAGAAATCAGAAGAACCTCAAAAGTTAGGGTTTTAGAAGAACCCAGATGGTGAGAAAGGTTTGGAGAGTCGTTGATCTAAGCAGGAGAAGTCGAGATCAGGCTCGAATAGCCATGGCTTGCCGGAGCAAGGCCGGAGATGGCCATAGAACTCGAATCAAACAAGGTCTTGGCCAAGCTTCTTCATAGTCCGGCCTTGAAACTTCAATAACCAGGCGTGTAGGAATTATAAGAGGCCGGTATAGGACTTTTATGGCCTTGGAAGCCATGGATTCCGGTGGTTCTAGGGTGGAAGTGGAGGGAGGCGGCTAGGATTTCTGAGAGAGAATTTAGGAGATGGGGAATCCAGGGGCGCCTACTGGTGAGGAATGATTTAGGGTTGGGGGTATTAGGGAATTAAAAAGTAAAAGACGAATGTGAGCCGTTGATATGTTAGATCAATGACTAGGATTAAAAAGGGGACCTGGTGGGTTATTATAAAGGCCTGTGGGTCGGGTAGATTTAAGACTTGGGCCGGGTAATGGGATCTGAAATTGGGTTCAATTAGGGGTGCCAAAATCTGGCTAAAATTGAAATACTAAAGGGCTAACATTTAAATAGCCATTTTTCCTCATTTATTTTACAAAAAATAGTAAAATAATTTCTGAAAATAAATTAAAGGTACTAAAATGATTAATAAAAAATAATTATTAAATAAAAAATACTGGAGTAAATTTTAATAATTATAAACATAATTAAACCTTAAAAGAGGCTAATATTATAATTATACGCAATTTAGATTTTAAAATGCTAAATAAATTTATAAAATATGAAAAAATTATGTTAGCTATATTTTAGTATAAATGTGAGAATCCAATAAATGAATCACCAAAATGATAATGTTGGGGACAATTATTGGGTTTTTCCTTATAAAATTGGGCAATAAATTATTTTAAAAATATTTGAAAAATTAAGAAAAAATAATTAAACCTTGGGATATACTTATATATGCATATATAGTCTATTTTGAAGGTATTTCGCCTATTTAAAAAATACAAGAAAAATTCGGTATCAACAGTTACCATTGGAGATGAAGGGGTGTTGAGGATGTTGGGTCGTGTTTGTGTTCCAAACATAGATGGGATGCGTGAGTTGGTTATCGAGGAGGCCCACAATTCATGGTATTCCATTAATTCGTGTGTCGCTAAGATGTATCAGGACTTGAGGCAGCACTATTGGTTGATGAAGATTAAGAATGATATATTGGGGTTTGTAGCTCGGTGTTTATTATCAACAAGTGAAGTACGCACATTAGAGCCAGGCAGATTACTTCAGAAACTTGAAACTTCAAAGTGGAAATGGGAGGGTATCACCATGGACTTCGTAGTTGGACTCCTACGGACTTTGAGAAAGTTTGATGCTATTTGGGTGATTGTGGATCTATTGACCAAGTCTGCGCATTTTATTCCAGTTGGTACTACTTATTCTTCGGAGCAGTTAGTGGATATATATATTCACGAGATTGTTTGCCTTCATAGTATGTCGGTGTCTATCATTTTAGATCGGGGCACACAGTTTACGTTATAGTTTTTGAGAGCAATGCAGCGAGAGTTAGGCACACAAGTTCATTTGAGTACATCATTTCAACTTCAGATGGACGGACAGTCCGAGTGCACTATTTAGATATTGGAAGATATATTACACGCTTATGTTATAGATTTTGGGGTTCTTGGGATCCATTTTTTCCGCCAGCGGAATTTGCCTATAACAATAACTACTAGTCGAGCATTCAGATGGCTCCGTGTGAGGCTTTGTATGGGAGACGGTTTTGGTCTCCAGTAAGTTGGTTTGAGCCTGGTGAGGCTAGCCTATTGGGTGCTTACTTAGTTCAGGATGCTTTGGAAAATGTTAAATTGATTCAGGATCAAATTCGCACAGCACAATCCAGAAAGAAGATTTATGCTGACAGGAAGGTTCGTGATGTCACTTATATTGTATGAGAGAAGGTACTACTGAAACGTTCTCCTACGAATGGGGTTATGAGGTTCGGGAAGAAGGGAAAGTTGATCCCTCGGTATATTGGGCTTTTTGAGGTACTTGAGAGGATTGGAGAGGTGGCTTACAAACTTGCATTGTCGCCTAGTCTATCGGGTGTTCAACCAGTATTTCATGTATCCATGCCCCGAAAGTATGTCGGAGATCCGTCTCATGTTTTGGATTTTTGGATAGTTTAGTTGGATGGTAATTTGACTTGTGGAGCCGGTGGACATTTTAGACCGACAGGTTTGAAAGTTTAGGTCAAAGAACATAGCTTCAGTGAAAGTACAATGGAGAAGCCAGCCAGTCGGACAAGTTACCTGGGAGACTGAGCGGGAGATGGGAAGTTTATATCCACACCTATTTGAGACTCCATGTATAATTCTAAACCCATTGGAGGACGAATGTTTTTCTAAGAGTGGGAGAATGTAATGACCCGGCCGGTCATTTGGAGTAACTGCTTATTTTGTGTTCAAATATAATAATGTGAATTGTCGGGGAGGTTTGAGAATGAATTGGAACACTTAGTTCCAAGATTTAAAGCTTAAGCGAAATAATTGACCAATTAATGAAATATGTGTAGACGACCCCGGAATGGAACTTTGATAGTTCCAATAGCTCCATATGGTGATTCCAGACTTAGGAGTGTGCCCGAATTTTTATTCGGAGGATCGTAGTTAAATTTGGCTTGAAATGGCGAAAATAGGAAATGAAAAGTTTGGAAGTTTGACCTGGAGTCGACTTTTTATATCGGGGTCAGAATCAGATTCTGAAAATTAGAATAGGTCTGTTATGTCATTTATGACTTGTGTGCAGAATTTGAGGTCAATCAGGCTTGATTTGATAGGCTCCGACATCGAATGTAGAAGTTGGAAATTCTTAGTTTTGGTTAGGCTTGAATTGCACTGCGATTCGTGTTTTTAGTGTTTCATAATGTGATTTGACGCCTCGACTAAGTTCGTATGCTATTTTAGGACTTGTTGGTATATTTGGTTGTGGTCCCGGGGGCCTCGAGTGTATTTAAGGTGTTGTCGAATCATTTAGGCTACTTTGGATGTTAGTTTTGATCTTCGCATTCACGAGGAGCCTCTCGCTTTCCCGAAGAAGGATTTGGCTTCTGGGATTTTGTTCTTTGCATTCGCGAAGAGACTATCACGTTGGTGAAGAAGGACTTTCTAATGTCCATCGTCTGACTTTGGAAGCTTATATCTCGCAATCTATAAGAAATCTAGAGATAATCCAACAATGGATGTTATATCCCTTTGTGTCTAGTTTTCAGAAAATTGAACCTTTTTGAATTTAGAGTTGTGTACGAAATGTTATGGTGGATACAATACAGGCTATCTGGAAAGAGATTGGAAATCGCAAAGAAGAAATTTCTGCTGCACAAGGCTGAATTTGGAAGCTTATATCTCGCAATCTCTAAGGATGGGAGATGATAAAAAAATGAAAGTTTTAGCCCTTGGTGTTTAGTTTTCATTAAGTCAAACCATTTGTCATTTGGAGTTTTGTACAAAAATCTATGACCATTATACTAGAAGTTGTCTGGGAAGAATTCTGAAAATGACTATTAGGCAATTTGTTTATCAGGAACGCAAGGGGAAGGTTGCGAATGCGAAGAACAAACTCCTAGGCAGCAGAATAAAACACAAAAATGAGACTTCGTCTCGTTCTTCCATTTTTGGACCAAGAAAGCCCTAGAGGCGATTTTTTGTGAATTTTTCAAGGAAAACATTGGGGTAAGTGTTCCTAACTTGATTTTGGTTGAATTACAAGAATCTATTGTTGTTTTTATCACTAAATTAGTGAAATGGTTTGAAAATGGTAGAAATGATCTAGACTTTAAATTGAGAATTTTGAGGTCGAGTTGATGACGGAATTTGGTAAATTTGGTATGGTTGGACTCGTGGTTGAGTGGGCATTAATATTTTGTAACTTTTGTCGGGTTTCGAGATGTGTGCCCCACTGTTGATTTTTTAGTTCAATTTAGGAATTTTATTGGAAAATTTAGTATTTTCATATGGAATTGATTCCTAATTTGTGTTTGCTGTATCAAATTAATTTTGACTAGATTCGAGGCATTCAGAGGACAATTCGCGAGGCAAGGGGTGGCTAGTGAAGTGAATCAATTTGCTGGAGCCTGGATGTAAATATTTATTTAAACTCGGTCAAGACACTAGTTGCCTGAATTGTTATGATAGCTACATGCTACTGGATGCGTACATGTGTGGGAATGAACCCTCGTGCAGACACCGAGAATTTATTTATTCATGATTAGTTTATGCCCGATTTCTTTTGAGTCAAGAATTTAGCTATGATAGTACATATTGCACATGCCTACACTTTTGTATGATGTTATACCAGTCTAGAAGTGCTGAATATATTATTTCATTCATAATAGACATGTATATTTGCTTAGTTGCTCCTGTTTTATTTGTTTGGATTTGAGGCCCGTGACTATGCCAGGGGGACTATATTATTGGCACATGAGTTATTCGTGCAACACGTGAGTTGTCTGTGCCGATCTATATATTGATACTAGTGGCACGTGAGTTGTCTATGTGGATTGATATATTGATACTATTGGCTCTTGAGTTGTCCGTGCAGCACGTGAGTTGTCTGTGCGGATCTATATACTGATTTTATTAACACGTGAGTTGTCCGTGCAATGTGTGGGGTTTGCATTCCCATGATCACCTACCTGATTTAATTATTTTCCTCCCTCTATATTTTATGATATTATTTGAGCAGGGTATTTGAGGAGTTTGTTGTAAACATCATTTTATGTTGATTTGTAAAGGCAGGACCATACCAAAGTGACTAGTATCATCTATAATCCAAGCTTCTTTTACCTTGACTTGGTTATTTAATATACTTATTCAGTTGGTTGTACTCAAACTACATTCTGCACTTTGTGAATAGATCAAGGTACTTTTGGATACAACGACTGCTAGATTTTAGAGAGTTATCTATTGAAGACTATCGAGGTAGCTACTTGGTGTTCGCAGACCTTGACTCTTTTTCCTTTTAGTTATTTGTACTGTTCTATATTTCCAGACAGTTTTTATTAGTCAGAATATTCTATCATTTAGATGATCATGTACTCAGTGACATTGGGTTTTGGGAGTGTATTTTATAAAGACACAATATTTTTGTATAAGAAATTGTGGGATTTTTCTTTTAAATTATTTATTATGTTTTAAATTTCTAATAAAATTATAGTTTATTGAGATTTCGACTTGCCTAGTATTGAGATAGGCGCCATCACGACATTAGAGATTTTGGGTCGTGACAATTGAATTCTTATACTATGTATTATGATACTTCTTGGATTGGTATTGGGTGTATCTTGATGTAGGAGGGTAGAGTGAGTGCTTATGATTTGCGCCAGTTGAAACCCCATGAGAAGAACTACCATGTTTATGATTTGGAGTTGGCAGTCATCATTCATGCATTGAAGATTTGGAGGCATTATCTCTACGATGTGTCCATTGAGGTATTTACGGATCATCAGAGTCTCCAGAACTTGTTCAAATAAAAGGATCTAAATTTTAGGCAGCAGAGATGGTTGGAGCTGCAAAAGGACTATGATATTACCATTCTATATCATCCCGGTAAGGCCGATGTGGTGGCCGAGGCCTTGAGTATAAAGGTAGTGTGTATGGGTGGCCTTGCATTTATTCCTATTGATAAGATACCTCTTGCATCAGATATTTAGTCCTTGGCCAATCAGTTCCTGAGGTTAAACAATTTGGAGCCTAGTCGGGTTCTAGCTGATATGGTTCCTCGGTCTTCCTTGTATGATCTCATCAGAGAGCATCAGTATGATGACCGCTATTTGCTTTTCCTTAAGGACACTATTCAACACGGTGATGCCAAGGAGGTTACTATTGGAATGATGGGGTGTTGAGGATACAGGGTCAGATTTGTGTGCCCAATGTTAATGGGCTATGTGAGTTGATTCTTGAGGAGGCCCACAATTCGCGGTATTCTATTCATCTGGGTGATGAAAAGATGTAACAAGACCTGAGGCTGCACTGTTGGTGGAGGAGGATGAAGAAAGATATAGTGGGGTTTGTAGCTCGGTGCCTAAATTGTCAGCGGGTGAAGTATGAGCATCAGGGACCGGGTAGTTTGTTTCAGAGACTTGAGATTCCGAAGTGGAAATGGGAGCGTATCACCATGGACTTTGTATTTAGGCTCCTTATAAGTAGGGATTTTGACTTCTTATTTGCACTCTTTTACTTTCGTTTTAGATCAAAATTACTTAAAGGAATTCTTGAAAACTAATGAAATGTGCTTGCTTGCAGGAGTGTTAGAATATGAGATAAGGAGATGAAAATCAAATCAAGATGGAGAAATTTTGGATAAGAACAAAACCAAGGCTAAGAGGGCACTGTGCGTACTGCACAATATTGAGTAAGGCCGTAGATCATGAAGAAAGCCTCTGTCACGACTCCATCCTAGGGTCATGATGTGCAACTGGCTCTAACGACTGGTTACCGCTAACCTGCTATCTCATACTCATGCATAAACTACTAAAATCATAAATAAAGCTTTAAAGGGGAAACATACTATACACAGTGATTTCATAAAAATTGATGGCCGATAAGACCTAACATGACTTCTATAAAAACTATACCTAAACCACAGGATTCATGTCTACAAGCCTTCCAAGAATAACTACTTAATTTAACATAAGAATGGGACAAGGCCCTGCTATACTCATATATAAAACTAAACACACCCCTGTACTCGCAACTCCGGAACAAAGGAGTTCCTTCAAATTTGCTACATGTTATCTTACTGATGTCTGTCTTTTCTCGAATAACCTACACCTGCGGGCATGAAAATGCAACGTCCCCCAAGAGAAAGGGACGTTAGTATGACTGATGTACTGAATATATAAGGTAGAAATACAATCATAAGGAAACTCAGTAATATCATGGAGAGTAATAATGTAACTCAAATACGAGCACTTATCTGAATTTTCTATATGTTAGCATAGAAAGACAGTACAAGAAAAAAGAAGCTAGCTGAAGTATATGAGAAGGGTCGAGAATGCATATGAAACATATGGCATACTCTGGAACTACCATCCTTATTGAAATGAAGAATAACATAAAGAAACTCAAAATATAACTGAAGTGCATTTCTTACTTTTGAATCTGTTATCATACTAGTAATACCAGATCTATATATGTGGTGTCTCTCATATCTATATACATACTATCATAATATATATAGGTGTCTGAACGATATGTCACTTAATGGCATATGCACGCCCAAATATGTATGTCTGTCTGAACGGTCTCAATGCGTTTGAACGCTATGTGTCTGAACACTCATGCGTCCCAATGCTATGTATCTGAATGCTATGCGTCTAAACACTACTGTCTGAACAGTTACCATCTATATTTATATGTATCTAAAAGTTTAAATATCTATCTCATATATACCCAAAGAGTGCTAAACCAATATACAGAACATGTTACATTCACCAACTATAAGTGCCTAAACACTTACACATCCGAACTATCCATGCACACATATATACATGATTTTCACTAAATGGAACTATCATGGACTTGCGGGATGATCATGGTACATAAACAGACCTTTTCAAACCTCAAAATCACTCTTGTTGTATGATCCTTACATACAACAAAGTCTTGAAATTGAGATTTATAAATGGATTATGGATGAATTTCAAGGCTCATATCTTAAGAAAGACAAGGAAAGATTCATACTTAAATAATATTTTCTCAAGAATCGTATGAAGCAAATGAATTGTAAGTTGACAAAACTCATGCCTATGAATAAAGAAGTTAAACATCACATACCTTAGACCTTCTTTTCTTCAAATCCTCATCAAAAGTAATTCTTTAAATCTTACAACATGATTTCCTTCAAATTAAGGTTGGCTTCAACAGGAAAATCTCCTTATAACACAAGTAGGAGATACAACATGAACACCCCCACACCTCTCAAGTCTTGCGTGAATTATTCTACCTAAAGTTATTGAATTGTTTGGATAATTTACAAGGAGAACATGAGAGAATATTTGGGGACATATTTTATCTCAATAGGTGCTGGATATATTTTGAAAAATTGGAGAACAAACTTAATATAAAAAGCCACCGCCTCACTAAGCTAGTAAGTGAGTAAGCAGTTTTTGGCAGCTTGAGTGACCCTGCTTTGAACCCTCTTTTCTCTACTTCGACATCGTATCAACAAACGACTTAATGTTATGAAAATTATTCAACAACCTCCAACTTTCATGTTTGAATCTTCTTCAAATTCCTTATGGATTGGGAGAAAACTGACCTGCAAGTTGGCCTAGTAACCTGCCTGTTTTTGCCGTAATACTCTAGTGATGTTGTGGTAGCCTTACTTTGGAAGCTCTTAACTTTTCACTCTGATTTTGTATTGATGTACGGTCTGAAGTAATGGAAACTAAATACATAGGCCTTCCATTTCATATATAACTTATCCCCAAAAGGCTCCATATGCTAGGAGAAAATCTGGTCGCAAAAATGATCTAGTTACATGCCGTATCTTAACCGAAATTGCGGCAACTTTTCTAATACGACATGTTTGTCTTATATACATAACATATAATCAAAGTACGGTGTATATGGCTGGTAAAATAAATTTCTAAACACGTCAAATCCTTTTAAATCATACTTTCCATGTCTTGCGTAAAATAAATAAAGTCGGAAAGAAAACAAAATCAGGGTGTAATATTATTTCCCTCCTTAGGATCACTCGTACTCGAATTTTCAACAACTAAAATAATGTTAAGACTGGTAGCAAGATTATATACCTAGTCTGGATGTTGTTGTTCTATGTTTACCTCGTCTGGCTGAAACTTGAGAACCTTGTCCGGAAGGGCGTGTTTCCACTAGGGATATGGCTAGAAACTTCGTTGGCTGCACCACACTCTCACTAGAATTATGCATAGAATATTGAATTTTAAGGTCTAGATCTCCATAGATATAATATGCGTTAGTGCCCAAAAGGCACTGGCCTTCATGAAATCTACAACAATTCCTACATCGTGGGAAGGTTCACTCTGACTGACGAAAGACACTTCTCTATTTTGATGCAGAAGCTGCGCAACTCTGACTAGCCTCAGAACGTATAGATCTAGGCCCTATAAGTTGAGGTGACATTTTGGTCGCTGGCTTTCTGAACTCAGGTTGTCTATTACTACTTGAAGGCTCGCCAAAGGACCTTGAGAACCTAGTCCTTTTACAATGACTCTTGTTTGATTCTCGCTCAGCTTGTTATTGCTCCATTCGTACTTCTAGGTGTTCAGCATAGGCCTATATACGGGCTATGTCCATGCCTGGTTGTAACTCAGTAGTCATGCATTCATTTATCAATTGTAGTCTTAGACCTACTACATATCTGTGTACCCTATCCTCCATATTTGCTACGATAGCTGGGGCGTATCTTGCTAAGGAATTAAACTGAAGGACATACTCTTTGGCACTCTTACTGCCCTGACGTAAATTCAAGAAACAATCAACTCTAGCTCATTTAGTCTCTACTGGCATGTAATGTTTAATAAAGGCCTAGAATTCCTACAAAGGTGCTGGCGGTGCATGAGTTCCTCTGGATAATTCCCAAGTACGATACTGACCTGCTGCAAGGTCTTGCAGGCAATAAGAGGCTAACTGTACCGACTCACCTTCTATAGCATGTAGAACTTGTATTGTTCTGCTTACCCTATCTATGATGTCTTGCAATTCGTCATCTATTCTGGATCCTGTATAAGCCGGAGGGTCCAATCCTAGTAAATACCGAACTCTCGTACTAGCAACTCCCCTAACATAAACATTGGTATTCTTCCGCTGAGATTGAGTTGCTACTAGTTTAGTCAAGAGTCTGATGGCGTCTCATACATCCTACCCCTGAGTATCTGATGGAGGAACTGAAGGTGCAGTAGTTCCAGCCCGTCTTAGTTCCTCTAGAGGAGGAGGGGTTTGTAATGTCTCAACTCGAACCTCGCCATGTGCTTCGCTCTACTCTATACCTGCTACTGGCACTTGACTGGTGCCGTCGTCTGCTACTGTTTTCCCCTTCTGGGCAACAAAATATCTTTTATTCATAGCACATACACATACCCACACACACAGTGTAATCAAAATATTCTACTAGTTGAAGAAACTCTAATAAGATGGCTCTATCACACGATCTGAATGAGAAGCGATGATGACTCTCCAAATTTGGCTTGTAGGCACCCTTAGGACTTAACTGCTCTGATACCACTTTTGTCATGACCCCATCCTAGGGCCGCGATGGGCAACTGGCTCTAACCGCTGGTTACCAGTAACCTGCTATCTCATACTCATACAAAAACTACTAAAATCATAAATAAAGCTTTAAAGGGGAAACATACTATACAAACTGGATGGCCGATAAGACCTAATATGAATGCTATAAAAACTATACCTAAACTATAGGATTCATGTCTACACGCCTTCTAAGAATAACTGCTTAACTGAACATAAGAACAGGACAAGGCCCCGCCATACTCATATATAAAATTAAACATACCCCTGTACTTGCAACTCCGGAACAAATGAGTGCCTTAAAATTTGCTACATATTGTCCTACTGATGTCTGTCTTTTCTCGAACAACCTACACATGCGTGCATGAAAATGCAGCGTCCATCGAGAGAAAGGGAAATTAGTATGACTGATGTACTAAGTATGTAAGAAAAAAATACAATCATAAAGAAACTAAGTAATATCACAGACAATAATAATGTAACTCAAATACGAGCACTTATCTGAATTTTCAATATGTTAGCATATAAAGACAGTACAAGAAACAAGAAGGTAATTTAAGTATATCAAAAGGGTTGAGAGTGCATATGAAACATATGTCATACCCTTGAACTGCCATCCTTACTAAAAAGAAGAGTAACATACAGAAACTCGAAATATAACAGAGTGCATTTCTTACTTTTGATTTATGTTATCATACTAGTAATGCCAGATCTATATATGTGGTGTCTATCATATCTATATACATACTATCATAATATATATAAGTGTCTGAACGATATCTCACTTAATGGCGTATGCACGCCCAAATATGTATGTCCGTCTGAACGGTCTCAATTCGTCTGAACACTATGTGTCTGAACACTCATGCGTCTCAATGCTATGTATCTGAATGCTATGCGTCTAAACACTATTGTCTGAACGGTTACCATCTATATTTATATGCATCTAAAAGTTTAAATATCTATCTCATATATACCCAAAGAGTTCTAAACCAATATACAGAACATGTTACATTCACCAACTTGTCACGACCCCAAACCCGGTCGTGATGACGCCCAACACAACTGCTAGGCAAGCCCGACAAATTTCACTCTCAACCCGAGCATAAGGCTCAAAACCATTTGATTGAAAATAATTAACGACATGGAAATCAAATATATATAACTGATAGATAGACATAATCCGAAAAAAAAATCCACCATACTGAACAACCTCCCAAAGACCTGGGGGTCAAGAGTATAGAGCCTCTACCAGAATAGCATAAATATACTGTAAAACAACATAGTCTGAGGTACGCGAAAAGTCAAATAACAGAAAATAGGAGAGAAGTCGGGTCCTGCGGACGTCAGGCAGCTACCTCGACAACTCCGTGTAAAAGCCCTGAAGATCAGCAATAAGCTCAGATAGCTCCTGGAGTACCTGAATCTGCACACAAGGTGCAGGGAGTAAAGTGAGTACTTCCAACTCAGTGGTAATAGACATATATAATGTCTGA